>JASGXE010005156.1:0-24988 GCA_030068105.1 Sinentomon sp. SZTP_YWyxl | reverse complement strand
TAAAACCGTACCTCTTGACATCCAGCAACAACTGCAGAGAAAACTTGACTGTTTAAAGTTACCGTACCTCTTGACATCCAGCAACAACTGCAGAAAAAACTTGACTGTAAAAAGTTACCGTACCTCTTGAATCCAGCAACAACCAGAGGAAAACGTTGACATGTAAAAGTTACCGTACCTCTTGACATCCAAGCAACAACTGCAGATGAAAACTTGACGTGTTTAAAGTTACCGTACCTCGACATCCCAGCAACACAACTGCGAGGAAAACGTTGACATGTTAAGAGTTACCGTACCTCTTGACATCCAAGCAACAACTGCAGATGAAAACGTTGACATGTTTAAGTACCGTACCTCTTGACATCCAGCAACAACTGCAGAGGAAAACGTTGACATGATAAGAGTTACCGTACCTCTTGACATCCAAGCAACAACTCAGACTGGAATTAAACGTGACATGTTAAAGTGTACCGTACCTCTTGCATCCCAGCAACAACTGCGGAGGAAAACGTTGACTGGATAAGTTACCGACCTCGTGACATCCCAGCAACAACTGCAGAAGAAAACCTTGACATGTTTAAAGTTACCGTACCTCGTGACATCACAGCAACAACTGCAGAAGAAAACCTTGACATGTAAAAAGTTACCGTACCTCTTGAAATCCATGCAACAACGGCAGAGGAAAACGTTGACATGTAAAGAGTGACCGTACCTCTTGACATCCAATAAACAACTTCAAAGAAAACTTTGACATGTAAAAGTTACCGTACCACTCGACATCCCAGCAACATTCAACTGCGGAGGAAAACGTTGACATGATAAGAGTTACCGTACCTCTTGACATCCTAGCAACAACTGCAGATGAAAACGTTGAAGTGTTTAATACCGTACCTCTTGACATCTCAGCAACAACTACAGAGGAAAACGTTGACATGATAAGAGTTACCGTACCTCTTGACATCCAAGCAACAACTGCAGAGGAAAACATTGACGTGTTTAAAGTTACCGTACCTCTTGACATCTAAGCAACAACTGTAGAGGAAAACGTCGACATGATAAGAGTTACCGTACCTCTTGACATCCAAGCAACAACTGCAGAGGAAAACGTTGACATGTAAAAAGTTACCGTACCTCTTGACATCCCAGCAACAACTGTAGAGGAAAACGTTGACATGATAAGAGTTACCGTACCTCTTGACATCCAAGCAACAACTGCAGATGAAAACGTTGACATGTTAAAGTTACCGTACCTCTTGACATCCAAGCAACAACTGCAGAGAAAACGTTGCATGTTTAAAGTTACCGTACCTCTTGACATCCCAGCAACAACTGCAGAGGAAAACGTTGACATGTATAAAGTTACCGTACCTCTTGACATCCAAGCAACAACTGCAGATGAAAACGTTGACATGTTTAAAGTTACCGTACCTCTTGACATCCCAGCAACAACTGCAGAGAAAACGTTGACATGTTTAAAGTTACCGTACCTCTTGACATCCAAGCAACAACTGCAGATGAAAACGTTGACGTGTTTAAAGTTACCGTACCTCTTGACATCCAAGCAACAACTGCAGAGGAAAACGTTGACATGTTTAAAGTTACCGTAACTCTTGACATCCAAGCAACAACTGCAGAGAAAACGTTGACGTGTTTAAAGTTACCGTACTCTTGACATCCCAGCAACAACTACAGAGGAAAACGTTGACATGTAAAAGTTACCGTACCTCTTGACATCCCAAGCAACAACTGCAGATGAAAACGTTGACGTGTTTAAAGTTACCGTACCTCTTGACATCCAAGCAACAACTGTAGAGGAAAACGTTGACATGATAAGAGTTACCGTACCTCTTGACATCCAAGCAACAACTGCAGAGGAAAACGTTGACATGTTAAAAGTTACCGTACCTCTTGACATCCAAGCAACAACTGCAGATGAAAACGTTGACGTGTTTAAAGTTACCGTACCTCTTGACATCCAAGCAACAACTGCAGATGAAAACGTTGACATGTTTAAAGTTACCGTACCTCTTGACATCCAAGCAACAACTGCAGATGAAAACGTTGACGTGTTTAAAGTTACCGTACCTCTTGACATCCCAGCAACAACTACAGAGGAAAACGTTGACATGTTAAAAGTTACCGTACCTCTTGACATCCAAGCAACAACTGCAGATGAAAACGTTGACGTGTTTAAAGTTACCGTAACTCTTGACATCCCAGCAACAACTGCAGAGGAAAACGTTGACATGATAAGAGTTACCGTACCTCTTGACATCCCAGCAACAACTACAGAGGAAAACGTTGACATGTTAAAAGTTACCGTACCTCTTGACATCCAAGCAACAACTGCAGATGAAAACGTTGACGTGTTTAAAGTTACCGTACTCTTGACATCCCAGCAACAACTGTAGAGGAAAACGTTGACATGATAAAGTTACCGTACCTCTTGACATCCAAGCAACAACTGCAGATGAAAACGTTGACGTGTTTAAAGTTACCGTACCTCTTGACATCCCAGCAACAACTACAGAGGAAAACGTTGATATGTTAAAAGTTACCGTACCTCTTGACATCCAAGCAAGAACTGCAGATGAAAACATTGACGTGTTTAAAGTTACCGTAACTCTTGACATCCCAGCAACAACTACAGAGGAAAACGTTGACATGTTAAAAGTTACCGTACCTCTTGACATCCAAGCAACAACTGCAGATGAAAACGTTGACGTGTTTAAAGTTACCGTACCTCTTGACATCCAAGCAACAACTGTAGAGGGAAACGTTGACATGATAAGAGTTACCGTACCTCTTGACATCCAAGCAACAACTGCAGAGGAAAACGTTGATATGATAAGAGTTACCTTACCTCTTGACATCCCAGCAACAACTGCAGAGGAAAGCGTTGACATGCAAAAAGTTACCGTACCTCTTGACATCCAAGCAACAACTGTAGAGGAAAACGTTGACATGATAAGAGTTACCGTATCTCTTGACATCCAAGCAACAACTGCAGATGAAAACGTTGACGTGTTTAAAGTTACCGTACCTCTTGACATCCCAGCAACAACTACAGAGGAAAACGTTGATATGTTAAAAGTTACCGTACCTCTTGACATCTGAGCAACAACTGCAGATGAAAACGTTGACGTGTTTAAAGTTACCGTAACTCTTGACATCCCAGCAACAACTGCAGAGGAAAACGTTGACATGATAAGAGTTACCATACCTCTTCACATCCCAGCAACAACTACAGAGGAAAACGTTGACATGTTAAAAGTTACCGTATGCACCTCTTGACATCCAAGCAAGACTTCGCAAGAAAACGTGGGAGTGCTAAGATGATAAATGTATTTTATCTTTTGCTCTTGACATCCCAGAAACAACTTCATTGGAAAACGTTTGAGTGTTTAAAAGTTTATAAATGTGTTTTACCATTCATCTTGACATTCGAGCAGCAACTTTCACGGGAAAACGTTTCAGTGTTCAAAATTTGATAAATGTGTTTTACCATTCCTCTTAGCATTCCAGCAACATCACAGGAAAACGCTGGAGTGTTTAGAAGTTGATAAATGTGATTTACTATTCCTCTAAATGTGATTTACTATTCCCATTTACCATTCCTGCATCAACTTTACGCTACCTTGTGTGATGGAATAAAAATGTAAAAGTTTTTTTCATCAGTTCTTATCACCAAACATCGTTGCAGAAGTGTAGTGGGCTGGTTAAGTTAAGACCCGCAACTGAGGTCGTTTTGTCTTTGCCATCCTGCGGCGAAATTGGTCGGCCTCTGCCGCAAAAGGCAAAGCGAACGGTCATTTCGCATATTTGCGAATGGTCAACACGCGATAATAATTCAGTGCTCCCACTCGAAATCTCCTCCATAACGGGGAATGATACTGACATGCGCATTGTGACTTGGCTTGTTCCGGGTCTTTGTCTTATTTGGACTTGACTTGATTACAGAACAAACAAATGAACTTAGCATCGGGGGTCATCGAATACATCAGTAATGTCCACATAGTATAAGTATTTGAACAATTTACCGCAGAGTTCTCCCAGGGTCAGTTATTGTGCTCCGACCGACCAAATTCTCGATGCTAAACGCAAGAAGCAGCCAAGGAGCCGAATTCAGACGCCGCATGTTGACATTGGCAAACTCTTCCACCGAATGAATTCAAAAAACCGAGGCGGTAATATAAGCGTGGGAAACAATTCCTTGAAGTGCATGTGAATGCAAAGCATTCGAATTCGAAATCGAAATGAAAATAAATGTGGAGGATTCTTTCTTCGTTTTGAGATTCATATCTTGTGTCAATTATGCTTGTGTCAATTACTTTATACGCTCTCAGTACATCATGCAAAAAACGACATAAGATACAACTAGTAGCGAAGGGAAATAGTTAGCACCTTCGTGCCTAACCTGTATAGGTATACTTCAGTATTTTTTGATTTTTGAACAATCATCGCTGAGCATGAGTTTGACCCTCAAAATTGCTATAAGTGAATGACTGCAAAGGGTTATTAAACTTGTGAAAACGAAAACAAAATCACCCCCTTTGACTGTCAAAAGCATCAGTTTACAGATTTTTCCCAAATCTTCAAGGTCTGTAAGAGGTCTGGAAGTGTCCAAGAATTAATTGTTAGTCAGTTAGTCAGTCAGATAAGTTAATTCTTGATATAAAATGTGCACAGCCGTGAATTTGGAATTTCCGAGCGTTGGCAAGCACGTCACAGCTCATCAACTGAACTTTCGGTTGGCTCGCGTTTTAATAAATATTTCCAATGATAATTTTGGAACAGATTTTTGATTTCCCTGGCTCTTTCTTTCCCACAATACAACTTTAATTTCCTTCTGTATGCCAGATTTCGACCAGGACGGTAAGCCAGATAACATCAGTTTCATGATAAAGAGGATCAAGGTTCACACCAACAGCGCCCTCAACGATCCGACCTACAGATATCCAGGCAACTACGGAGTGGAGAAATTCCTTGAACTATTTTCGGGTTTGTATTTTTTAATTCTTGAACTGTTCTCTCTCTTTGGAAAGCTTCGGCGCGCAGCTGCAGTGCGCGCGGCTGCAGTGCGAACTCGGCGCGCGACTGCAGTGCAAACAACCATGGTACTGGCATAGGTGTAGAGGCCACATGTGGAGGAGCCAAATTCGCGTAGGCCTACCTACCTGTGATTTGCAGTTAGATTTCGGTGTTTGTCTATTAGGCTAATGCAATAACCAAACCTGACTTCACCCCCGCCTATTGCTTGTTGTCAGTTCGCCAACGTGCAGGTGAACTTTTTCGACTACATGTAGGCGAACTTTATGAAATTGCATTGGCTCTCAGAGGGTGCCACCCCATACATCCTGCCAGGGACTTAGCGGCCGCCCCCAACATGGACACCTGCTTGGAAGCGCCCGCCTCCATGGCCAGCTGCATTTGGGGCGATGCCCAAATTTTCAAAATCGCAGCCCCAAAAATTGTCATCCCCCAGCACCACTCAAGCAAAATTTTACAGCTCACCCCCATCCTCACATCCCTCCTTTTGAGAATGTCTGAATTGCACCTATCCTCTGAGGGCTCGTTTTCTTTCTGGCACATCCTATAGGTACGCCTTCATGCGAATAGAAGAGTCGTGAAGGCCTTTTGTTGTAGGCATAATAAAATGCCTATACATTCCTACGTGTATGCGCATCGCAGCGCGCAGTTCAATTTTGACGCTTTTGACATTTTATCAAAATTTAGAAAACTTCCGCTAGAATAGACAAGACGTGCTTCATTTCGTATATTCGACGCAAAAGCTGTCTCTCTTTTGATGTCGGGAAGTTTCAAAAATATGTAGCCGAGTGGGTATATTCGTAGCATGAAACCTACGTCAGGCAAAATGACACAATTAAAATTTCCGCTTGACTTTGCGAATAGCAGCGCACGCTTCAACTTCGTATTATACCTACGGAACTTCGGAAAATTACCTCGTGCAAAAACTCTTTCCGGTAGTGTTGTGTGTCTCAGTAGGACAGGGAAATGCAAATTCCTGGAGCGGCGAGGATTGGGTCTATTCGTAAGTGTCCGTTCAGGAAATTTTGGACCACGAGCTCTGAAATCCGTATACATACATAAATTGCTGCAAATCATACGCCAAAATCTATGTGTTCAAAAAATCCAGGGGTGATCAGAGGGGAAAAAACTTGAGCAGTTAGTTATCTTTATCATCAAAGCTTGTTGTTTCCGCAACTTCTGAAAACGATGTCGGCATCCTCTTACAATGCTTTTCTGTATCCCTTTCTCGTCCTCTCTCCCTCCCCTTCGCTCTCCCTCTCCATGTTTCCCTCTCACCCTCTCTCTCTCCCTCTTTCTCTCCCTGTTCCAGTTTGGTGCATAAAAAGCCTTTCCTGGATATTCTTCCTTTCTAAATTACCCTAGAATTATCGCTGAGCTTTCTCTGCTCTACAACTTCTTTCTCCACTCTTCTCCACTTCCTTTGTGAGCCTACCATCAATCAAGTTCGCCCTTTCAAAACAAACTACCGTGCACTGGAACTTACTTTGGACATGAGGGCTTTAATTGCTGCAGATGTGTTGGTGTTCTGTCAGCAGGCGAACTGCAGTTGACCGAATGCAACGTGTCAGCACCAACCGATAAATTTCATCACAAGCTGTCGTACGAGCGGCATAAAAACTGCCAATCAACACTCGGCAAACTGACAAAAGTGATGCTTATGGATGATGCAACTCAAGCATTAAGTGCGAGAAGCATTTGGAGTCTCGCTTCGATACATCGGCTATCCCTGCCACTGAAGAATTGGAGCTTTCTAAGCTTGAGGTCCCCGCCTGCACATGTCTATCTGCGAAAAATATTCTCTATAATCCTTTTTTCCGCCGCTGATTTGCGAAATCTTCGGATTGGCAAATGCAGACTAGATGCTTGGGAAAAAAGCGCAGGTAGCATGAACTCAAGCATCATGCATTCAAGCATTATGCACTCAAGCATCATGCACTCTATAGCACCTTGCATTCAAGTATCGTGCATTCAAGCATTATGCACCCAAGCACCTTGCATTCAAGCATCATGCATTCAAGCATTATGCACTCAATCATTTCTCTCAAGCATCGTGCACCCATAGCATTTAATACTCAAGCATCAATCACGCAACCATGCATCGTACATTCAATCAATCTGTCAAGCTCGTGCACTCCAGCATTTCATACTCAAGCATCAAATACGCAAGCAAGAATGGTGCACTCAAGCATCTCTGTCAGGCATCATGATCTCAATAAGCATCGTGGGCCATGAATCATGCGTTCAATGAGCATCGTGCATTCAATCGGAATAATTGCGGCGGGTCTTGTTCTCAGGAGAACTTGATGCACCCTGTTTCCGTCTCCTCTCGCTCAGTTCTTCATTGCTTTTTTCCTTTGTCTGAGTAAGTGGTTTCATTTGAACGTAGAAACTTGAAGTGCATCCAAGCAGGCTTGAAACGGAATTGGAATTCTTGCAACAATGTAAATCGACAGATTACAAATGAAAGGAGAATGTAACCTGGCGCAGAATTCAAAGTGTTTGCGAACTTTAGATGTTCGATCGCATTCGCCATTGTGTCACCGCAGCACTTCGCATCACCTCAATGGTCGATTCGGAGGAAAAATCTGTGTGCCGGATATTTGATTTCTATGCATAAACGCCATTCGTTTTCCTGGCCATCTCAGAGCGAGGAGAACCCGCATCCTTATGTGGAATAGGGTCATTAGTCTGCTGAGTCGTGGTGACAATATAGCGAATGCGGACTGAAAACGTTCTTCCACCTTTGAAATCGTGTTAAAATTTCAATTTCTACATGCGTTTACCGTCTGATTTCGGAATTTGTTTTCTGGTTTCTCTTTCAGAGGAAGATTACGACGCATTCTGTCTGGCATACATGTTCACCTACCGTGACTTCGAGGGGGGAACACTCGGTTTGGCTTGGACAGGAGACCTCAAGAATGCTGGTGGAGTCTGCGAGAAGAACGGGGTAAGCTTGTCAGCGAACTGTTTCTGATTAAACTTTACAACGGCCCAGAATAATTAACACGCGACCCCATTTGAAATTACACATGGTCGCAGTTACGCACTGCGCACACGCCTATTTACGTTCATAACGATTACAGTAGATAAGTGCGTGTTCCTTCTTGAAGACAATGGAGACGAAATTACTTTACCTTATTTGCTTTTCCAATCTATGTTCACAAACTTTATAGTCTGTTATTCTTAGTCCCATGCAGGGAATGGAAATAAAAGAGTCAAATGGCAATGAGACACGAAACAATGAGCATCAGATTTTGGATTCGGTTTTAAAAAGAGGGCTCGATTTAAAAAGAATTCGGTTTTAAAAAGGTGTCTCGGTTTAAAAGGAATTCGGAAAAGAGGTCTCGGATTAAAAGTAATTCTGTTTAAAAAAGAAGTCTCTGTCTAAAAGCAATTTCGGTTAAAAAGTCTCCGTTTAAAAGTTATTCAGTTATAAAGAGAGGTTCTGGTTCAAATGCAATTCGGCTTGAAAGGGGGGGGGGCTCAGAGAGTCTGGATTTTGCTCAAGTCCGAACAGCCTACGACATTTCTTGTATGTAAGGAAAAGTAATCCTGTCGATACTGTACAGAGTCAAAAATCTAACAGAGCCCAAGTGTTTCTTTAACAATTGTGCTGCTTCGAAGTTTGTTTCTGCGCCATCGAAATACAAATACAAATACAAATACAAATACAAATACAAATACAAATACAAATACAAATACAAATACAAATACAAGTGCTAAAGTCGCACGATGAAACAATCACGCTTCGTTGTTTTAGAAAAAGTGTCTTTAGGGTGATTATTACCGTTTAACACATGCCCGTGGTAACCCGGCTGATCTGATGTGTTCGAAACAGACGCATTGTCCGCTTTTCTGTTCAAAAACAACCGACACTTTCGGCCGTATGCACCAAAGCCACAATCCCCATAACCCTAACCCAAACAAAGCTTGAAAAAAGTCAATTCCATGTTCAGATGCACCATTCTAAAAGATGGAAAAGGAATAATGTTGCGCATAGAAATCAAATTTTCAAACAGCATTCTTTCATAAAATTTTTTATGATAGAACTCTGTTGAAAAAATTGATTTCTATGCGCAACAGTATTCCTTTTCCATCTTTGAGAAAGTTGCATCTGAATATGGAATTGACTTTTATCAAGCTTATAGGGTTAGGGTTAGTGGCTTTGGTGCATACGGCCGTTTATTTTTGGACTGCCCGAAATTCGCCAAAAGGCAGGCTAGTTGGCATCTCTGCCATCAATTCCAAAAGCAAGCTGGTTGTGGCGTAAAGGCGCAACTTCAATCGGCTAGTGGCGCAAGTATCCTCCGTGCACTCAAATTGACTTTCCCCCCTCGACCACTTTTTCACTGGAATGCAATTTGCGTTCTCCGTTGTGATATGTGTTGCTGTGATTTGCTTTTCGCCAGGGGCAGACTTTTGAGTTTTTTACCCCTAACGAAAACCAAATCATAGCAACACGCCTCACACCGAAGAATGTGAATTGTGTTCCATTGGCAAAGGGGCAGGGTGATCAAAAGTCAGTCGTTTGGAAGTGGGTGGCACCGGTTTTGGTTTGAAGTGCATTTCAATGGGCCAAAATTGCCTTCCAACAGATCAGATTAGGTACGAACAAAGCAAACGCAAAAAACTCAAGCTTAAATTCAAGCCAACCTATAACAACCCATCCCAACCATCCCCACCTCCCTCAACCTACTGATGTGGTGTCAACCTAGAGCTAGCTGGAATCTACCCCATGGCCGCAAACTCGTTACAGAAATTCGGTGGCGAGTTTGCCTCTGGAGTGGCGAGGAAACGACGGCACAAAATGGAGTGTGAGCTCCACCGGTGTGTGGGTGGTCCGTCATATTTTTTTTATTTTTTTTTTATTTTTTTTGCTACTTTCAGTGGCGGACTTGCCACCGAATTGTTAGCATTTTGATTTGTCA
Source organism: Sinentomon sp. SZTP_YWyxl (assembly GCA_030068105.1). Lineage (NCBI taxonomy): Eukaryota > Metazoa > Arthropoda > Protura > Sinentomata > Sinentomidae > Sinentomon > Sinentomon sp. SZTP_YWyxl. The sequence continues at coordinate 15,008 of JASGXE010005156.1, read as the reverse complement.
TTGTTATAACTTATTTTGTCAGTATTTTTCTCTTCTTGCCATTGTGTTGCTCTGCCATTGTGTTGCTCTATTTTCGCCCTTCTGTCATTTTTCACAATCTATATTTTTTTTCTTTTTCTTTTCTTTTTTTTCTCCACCAAACATTGTATTTGTGGAGCTAATAAAGATTGATTGATTGATGAGAAATGAGGCAGAATCGTCTGATTTTCCATCGCAATTGATCGAACTAATTTTTTTCAAGGACAGAGCATGCAAATAAAAAGCTAATGTTTGCCTTCTGACTCGCGATTAAGCAAACCTTGGGGCTCAACACCAGTTATGCTATGCTTCGCGGGTCAATTCATTCAATTTCAATAAACAAATAAATTGAAGGTCAATTAATTAATGCCAATAATTCATTAATTAATTGATTGGAGCCGACAAAACATGACATAACCCCTCGCCCTCACATGCCTATTATTCTCATTTTCACCTGCTGTTTGGCGTTAGGCAAAAAGTTTTTTGTTGCAAAAACAAAAAAGTTTTTTTTTCATTAGGCCGGAAACGTCCCAGAAGTTCTCGTGTGCCGCTGCTAATTGTAAACTTCAACCGATCTGATAAAAAAAACCCGAAAAAATTAATAAAACAATAGACCGAGACACCAATTCTTCTTGAAGATCCGCCAAAAGTCTTTTGACATAGGGGAAATTCTGAACGCCAGGAGAAGACCTATACAATGTCCTGACATCCTCATCCAATTTCATCAGGGTTCAATTCAGGTTCATGCCTTGCTCGAATGTCTCATGTTCCATGCAGCAATGGGATTGGAATGCTGAAAAATGGCCTCTTACGTCGGAGAGATCTGGTTTGGGTAAAGTTGCGGGTAAAAGCGCTGCCATGTATTTCTCCATCTGATTTTGCATTTTACCCGCAATTGCGGGTAAAAGCAGGACCACATCTCTCCACCGTTAGTTGTGAAATGCTTTCCGTCATCTATTTTTCATAAACATTGCCTTTTTTAATTTTTCTCAGCATTATCGTGGCAGTCTGAAGAGTTTGAACACCGGTATTGTCACTCTACTCAACTACGGAAAGCATGTTCCACCGGCTGTGTCACACGTGACACTGGCTCACGAGATTGGACACAACTTCGGATCACCGGTTAGTTGTTCATGAAATTGACCATGGTCGATTCAGTTCACTCTTGAAACATGTGCCCCAACGAATAACGATTTTAATTCAGAGGAAAATTCAACCATACAAGGTGTCCCGAAAACATTTCGAAAACATTCGTGGAGATGTTCCTGATGGCAAAACAAATCGAAATTAATCAGTAAAACAATTTGCTCCGGGCCCCCATTTCCATGTAATAACCCCCCAAAGTCCCCCAAAATGGACCCTTTTGGGGTGTTCATGGGGGTGGTAAGATTTCATTGTAGAGCTGTCAAATTTTCAGGACAGGTTCTACGCATCGAGTAAAACATAAAATATTCAGTGGCAAAATAACCTACGAGCCCCCATTTTCACGCAGTGCATCCCAAAAAATCCAAAAAGCCCAATTTGTGGTGGTCTTGTTTTAACTGAGATATTAAAAGAGTAGGTCGCTGCACAAAACCCATATTTCGAAGAGAGATACAGTAAAGTAAACTGAACAAAAAATGTTCAGTGAGAAAATTTTCTCAGACACCCCATTTCCACGCAATAGCCACCCAAAAACCGGTAAAAAGAGTCTCTTTTTCATGGTAACCATGGTGACCGGGTGAGTTGTCATCGCAACCATCGGGGTTACCATGAAAAAGAGACTCTTTTCACCGGTTTTTGGGTGGCTATTGCGTGGAAATGGGGTGTCTGAGAAAATTTTCTCACTGAACAGTTTTTGGTCAGCGTACTTGTATGTATCTTTCCTCGAAAAATGAGTTTTGTGCAGCGACCCACTCTTTTAATATCTCGGTTAAAACAAGACCACCACAAATTGGGCTTTTTTGGATTTTTGAGGGAGCACTGCGTGAAAATGGGGGCTCGTAGGTTATTTTGTCACTGAATATTTTATGTTTAACTCGATACGTAGAACCCGTCTTGAAATTTGGGATTGGCCACTAATTTCTGACCGCAACATAGCTCCCGCAATTTGTGTGGGTGTATATCTGCAACTTTTGTTAACTGTTTCTCCACGATGTAAGTCAATGTGGTAGTCCCATAAAAAACTTTTCGTTTTCTGTTTGCCTCATTACAATCAAAGACCAGGCAAATTTTGTTTCTGGAGAGATCTGTTATTGTTGATTGCCCTGATTTTTTGTGCAAGAGACTTTCGTGTGAATTCTGTGTGTTTGGTTCTCCTTCGGTATTGTAGGTGTTTCAGGCCCCCCGGTATCAAAGAGTACTTGCGTTTGGAGTTTGCGAAAACGCGCAAATTAAGTAGAAATACGCACGTGTTTGGTTTACTGGAAAAGGTTATATGAAAGTAAAGACACAAATGTCACATTTTTGGGGGCCTATACTTGCGAATAATGTAGACATCTCTTTATACCACGTGTTTACAAAATCTTCTGAAAATGTTCTGCCGGCCACCCCAAAGAGGGCAATTGACCCCTTGAAATTTTTAAACCCTATGACTGGCACAAATTTGTGGCACCTTGGAGACCACCATACCATGCATATCATACTATGTATACCATGCATTTACCACTTCAATGCTCACAGAGGATGTTCTGGGGGCAAATTGCACCCGGCTCCCCAAACTGGGGCAATTGACTCCCGATTGATTCCTCTCCTGTTTCACCGAACGTTCTCGGCAAAACGTTTTCGCTTAGAAAACGTTCTCCACAGAAGACGATGCCCTCATTCAGAAGAAGCCCTGTTGTGGCTGCGACCCCTTAAGACCTTCTGCATTTCTTCGTGATCGGCCTCACCGTTCGACGGCTTTCAACATTTTCTTAAATTTCCATTTCCTAAAAGCACGATCCGGAAATGTGCACACCGGGCGGCGATAACGGCAACTACATCATGTTCGCAAGAGCAACCTCTGGCGACAAGAAGAACAACAATCGGTTTTCGCCGTGCTCTTTGAATAGCATCAGCCCTGTTCTGAACTCCAAAGCCAGGGACACGAAGGGATGCTTTAAAGGTTCGTTATTCTTCGTTTGGGATTTTTATAAGAGGGGCACAAAGAAATTAATAGTTTGTGAGCTCCGTTTTGTAATCGAAAGTGAGGAGAACAAAGAGACGCTTTGAAGGTGCAGCGTTGTCTTGAAATGAAAGGAAAAGAGGACACGAAGAATGCTTTAGAGGTCAACCTTCAAGAGGAAAGAGGGACGCAAAGGGATCACAAAGGTCAACTTTCAACAGGAGAGAGGGAAAAATGATGCTTTGAACGTCAACTTTCAAAAGGAAAGAGGGACACAAAAGAATGTTTAAAAGTCCACCTTCTAATGGAAAGAGAGATGCACCAAGGGATGCTTTTGAGGTCAACCTTTAAAAGGGAAGAGGGACATAAAGGGATCTTTAAAGGTCAACTTTCAAAAGGAGAGAGGGAAAAAGGATGCTTTAAACGTCAACCTTCAAAAGGAAAGAGAGACACAAAAGGATCTTTGAGATGAAAGTCCCTTCAATTGGAAAGAGGGATACAAAGTGATGCTTCAAGCGCCAACACCGTTTGAGTAGCAAGGAAAGTTGCATATAAGGGATGCTTTTTAGGTCAGTTTGGTTTCGATTTCGACGGCCATAGGGACACAAGGGAATCTTTAATCTTTCAATCAATCCTTGCTCCCAAGAACGATATTGTTTGCAGAACTTCTAGATTCCTAACCCCCTTCCCTTCAACCCCTTTTATTTACAGAGCCTCAAGCTTCCATCTGTGGCAACGGCGTGGTGGAAGTCGGTGAGGAGTGTGACTGCGGATGGGAGGAGGATTGCCCGGAGGACTGTTGCTTCCCGATGAGGACTTATCCTCCCCCCGGTATGCCACCATGCCGACTCAGGCCAGGACGATCGTGTTCGCCTTCACAGGTATGAATTTCTTGCAAGTGGCTTCTGCTGCTTGAATCTGTGAAGGTTCACATGCAAGATATATCGAAAGACAATTTTCCAAGAAATCATGTTCCAAAGAATGCCACAAATTTTTGGTACATGCGTGTAGGCTGTACTATTTGAATCTCCGTGATTATTGGGAATGTATCACGCAAAATGGCACCACATCTTGGGCACTTGGAGAAGCTTTTGCGGCTGTTTTTTCCGATATGGCTGATTTTCGTCACGCTCTATGGCTGATTTTCGTCACGATATGGCTGATTGTGAACCTCGGTAGGGCTGATTTTAGTCACGATACGGTTTATTTTCGACACGATATGGCTGATTTTCATGACGACATGGCTGATTGCAGACGGTATGGTTGATTTTCGTCACGATATGGCCGATTTTACTCACGTTATGGCTGGTCACGATGTGGCTGAATTTAGTCATGATCCGATGTGGCAGATGTTAGTCACGATATGGCTACAATTCTAGATGCTATGCATGGTTGATTTGCAACTTGAGTTTATGCACCGATGGGGCTGTTTTAACCACAACATGCGGAAGCTTTTGACCATGATGGCAATTTCATGCCCCCGATATGATGACTTTTACAAAACGATGGCTGTATTTATAGCTACGATATGTTTTTTAGTCGATTTAACGGGCATTTTGTGCAAACTGTGGGCCACCGTCCTAAGACGATGGCTTGCCCCCGTCCGAAGATGGTCGTTGCTGGCCCGGGGGAGAGGGAGAAAAACCGGTCAAAGCGGACCGGTGAAAAACTCCCTGTCTCCAGCTACGATATGTCTCTTTAATTGAAAGATGATGTTGCAAGAAATGTTTCAGCAAAAAACATGCAATGTGTGACCTGCCGGCGGAGATCCGCTATGTGAAATACAAACGGTCCAGTTGGAATGTGGACTGGCCACCATTAGCCTTCGAGGATAATGCATGGATGGGAAGTCCATATTCACTGTAGATTGGCAGTTTGTTTTGTCCTCTTCAAGATCTGGTGACATTCGCAATTTTTCACGCTTGTTATCATTTGAATTAACGGTGCACTCTAAACCTGAGGTTTCGACATGGAACACCTTCGGAACACCATTTTTAACATGGGCTTAGGTGGGGGTGTTCTTTTCGGAACACCTGACGTGTTGTGTTCTTGACCATTTTATTGTCACAATTTTGGAACACAGAAGCGATGTGGAGCACTCCACGCGCTCTAAATCGTTCATGTGTTAGAAATTTGCGACAGGAAAACGGTGTTCCGAGAACACGACGTCAGGTGTTCCAAAAGGTGTTCCGCAAAGAAATCTAAGCCCATGTTAAAAATGGTGTTCCGAAGGTGTTCCATGCCGAACGCACCATGCCAAGTGTTCTGCTAAACTTTCATGTAACGCGTGAAACAGAAGCAGCTCTAAAATTTAGTGATCCCCTATTTGCGGTCGCAAGCCGTTTCAATTTCCTCGATATTCGCAGACTATAATGGTGTAACTTGTCTCCTTTATCGTTTTTCTCCCCTAAACACATTTCGCAGGGACCATGTTGTTCGCAGGATTGCAAGTTGAAGTTCGGCAAGAAGTGTCGGGACGACAACGGATGCCGAGACACGAGCTACTGCGACGGAAGGGGACCAAAATGCCCAAGATCAATCTTCAAGCCGAACAAGACCATCTGCAACGAGGAATTCGTCTGCTTCATGGGGGTAGGTCATAGGTCAACGCAGAAAAGAAAAAAAAAAATAAATAAAGAACGGTGGAGGACACCCTGTCTGAATTTCAGGGCCAGAATATAACGAAAGGCTTTAAAACTTCAATCGGGATCCCTACCGTTTTATAGACAACGGTGCAACCCGCCCGTTATGCTGTATTTATGGGAAGTCCAGACAGTTTATAAGGCAACGCCGTGCACTTCCACGTCCGGACAGATTGCCACAGAGCTCAGAAAATCGTCCGGACGTGATAGATTCCGCTGTATGAGGAAACCTACAGTTTCTCGTTTACTCTCCCATCCATAACGATTTATTTGATGCAACATCATGGTGTAAAACAAATATCTTCGTAAGAGTTTTTGTCTGTCTGTCCGTTTAGTTTGGTTTGGTAACTCGCTTTCCAATTAATATAAAACGACAACAGCTTACATCACTAGAGCTTTACGTTACCGCAATTTTCGTTCCGTCTGTATCCCCTTCACTTGAGACTCAATGTCAAAGCGTAACCGTAAACCTTTAACGTATCATCGTAACACTTATAAAAACCTTTCCCGTCTAAAGCCGAAGTGGACTCGCCATAAGTTGTGATTTTCAGGACATTTGAACAATAAGTGTCCTATCTCACTTCCCATATTTCAGGAATGCACGGGTTCAATATGCTTGGCATACGGCCTGGAATCGTGTCAGTGTATGCCGACTCCATTCGATCCTTCGACCAAAGCCTGTGAACTCTGCTGCAAGCTGCCAGGAGATGGTCAACCGTGCCTGTACGTTCATTTATTTCTAACATTATTCTACACGTGCACTATTTTTTTTATAACTGCAACAAGAGCACTAACTTAGGGCACTAAAAAGGGAATTAAAAAACAGAATTGTTGCAACTACGGGTATGTCCGTTGAGCACACGAGGCGAACTGTTTATTCCCTCAAAATAAGGTTAGCGACAGGGCCCAGAATACTCTGACCCAGAATGTCTTCTCTCGGCCATGGTTAGCGACATCATTGGACTCGATTTTATCAAATAGGAAGCTCTGTCATCCCTGGTAGCAACAGAACCCATAGTCAAGTTTACAATGGCAGATTATCCCCCCGTCAGCAGCATAATTTCTGGTTTTCGCAGGGGGATTTTTCAAGGCTGGGCACAGTCCCAATCGGGGGTCTGGGTGCGGAGCCCTCCGCGTAATTGGGGTCGTCACAGCGGGGTTCCAAGAGTTCCTGTCGCAGCATGTGATTAATGTTCAAGTTCAGCCAACTGGAAACCTCTCCGCATGTAAAAACGTAAGACTTCTTTTTTAGGTTGTTACCCATTCGAGATATTTCTCGATCCAGACACTCATTTTTGCTGCTGGATCGATTGGCCAACACTCTGTCTATCCGCCAATCTTTCTTTCTCCTTAGTTCTCGGTTGTGACGACCAAAAGTCATTATTTTCTTAAACTTCGTACACATGCCCCGAACCCGAAAATTTCTTGACCTTCCATGGTGGAATATTCTCGCTGGAAATCGCGTCTTTTGATCAGCAAAACGTCGGAGACATTTTTTCTCTCTCCGATTACACGAGGCACCGTAATATATCGGCTTCTAGTTTAAGTTTAAGCAGTTTAAGTTTACGAGAGCACATATTCGTATTTCTCACAATAAAAAATTGGACGGAGATTGAAAATAGGTGCGTCTGTGAGCGGCTCAACTTCTGACACCTGCAGGATCTAATTCAAGTGATGAACATGATCACGTTTGGCTCACACATATCACCACAATTCCGAGAGAATCACTGAGTCTATCATTTTCGGAGCTCCCGCGTGTTATTTTTTACTCATAGGCAATGCATACAAACTATCTTGTTTACAGGCAAATGAGAGTTTTCGTTTACAATTCTACGAATGTCCTAAAAATTCTATGCACTGTATTTCAGATCATCTTTCGAGTGGAATATTCAACCCTACGACATCCCTGACATGTACGCCAAACCCGGTACACCATGTCAGAATTATAATGGATACTGTGATGTCTTCCAGAAGTGTAGAGAGGTAAGTAACTACGATGCTGTCATCCAAGTAACTGAGCCATTCGAATAGTACAGGAAGTCACTGAGCAACCGAATGCAGTTTCCAGAAATGCAGAAAACCTTTCGTAAGTAACTGAGCCATACCAGAAAAGTGGAGACATTATTAGCGGGTTACTAAATGCCTTCCAGAAGTGCAGAGAATGCCTATACCAAAAGAGAATGCCTATATTCCTGAATGCCTATATACCAAAAGTGCCGAACCGAGCCATTTCTGAAAAGTATGGATAAGTTATACTGAGTTACCGAATTCGTCTCAGAAGTGGACAGAGGTAAGTAACTGAGCCATTCAAGAAAAGAAGATTAAAGTCACTGAGTTACCGAATGCCGACCAGAAGTGTAGAGTTACTGAGTCATTGCAAAAAGTAGAGATCTGTCACTGAGTTACCGAATATCGACCACAAGTGTAGAGAGGAAGAGTGATTTAGAGCCATTTCGGAAAAGTGGAGACAAGTCACTGAGCTACCGAATGCCGACCAGAAGTGCAGAGAGGGTAGTAACCGAGCCAATCCAGAAAAGTAGAAATAAGATAATGTCACTGAGTTACCCAATGTCTTCCAAAGTGAAGAGAGGCAATTAACTGAGCCATTTCTGAAAAGTAGTAAGTCATTGCGAGTTCTATAAACCAGTGTTTTTCACTTTGCATTGCAGGTCGATCCTTCCGGTCCTTTGGCCACCCTTCGAAAGCTTCTCATCTCAGACGAGAGCATCGCTTCAGTCAAGAAATGGATCGTTGAGAAGTGGTATGCCGTGCTGATCATAGCCGTCGGAATATTCATCATTCTGGTGAGGAAAAATGATGGTTCCGCTGTTTTGCGATCCTCTGTGTACAATGAAGCGACACATGGCAGGATCAGAGATTGTCTCCCTTGTGCATCTCTCGAATTTCAAACGAACCAATGGCAGATTGGTGGAGTCGTAACGATCCCTTTTTCGTGGGGAAAATCGTTCATGGAGGAAGCAAGATTCTGTGCCAAAAATAAAGTCCAAACATTCAAAATTTGTTCGAATTCTGGAGGACACTGCCGTCGCCCGTCGCGAAAGGCTGGACTGCCACTGCCACAACTCACACGAAACTTCAGTTGGCACTAGAACTTCCAACGAACCATGCTTATGTCGGTCCTGAAAGGATCGTTACGACGAGCTCCTCACTTTCTTTATTTGAAGCCCGCCATCTTGAAAAGTTGACTTGAGGTCTACTCGTAGAAATCCGGACTCTGTGAAACAGGATGAGCTCCTTTTCACTGTGGAAATACCGCAAGGAAACTGCATGTACAAGCAGTCCGGACAGCAGCGATATTGTTTGCCGTGAGGCGATCAGCTCCAGATTAACTCTAAACCGAGGTTGCGAAGGAACTCGGTTGCGAAGGAACTCGGAACTTTGCAATCCACTTCAATGGCAAAAATTTACATCTCAATCTCTGATTAGCGTAAATACGGATTTCAATCACCCTATACGGTTGGTGTAACAATTCCGGGACGCCAATTTACAAACCCTGCGGCGACTTTAGATGGCAGGCCGGGGCCCATACCGAGCATTATTTTTTTCGAGAGGGTACAGGGTTAAGTCAGTTTCAGATAGCTTCAGGTATGAAAAAAACATTTTTCTTCCTTGCGAAAACAGGGCCCAATCGGGAATTCTTGCATAAAACGCTCTCTGCCATCTAAAGTCGCGGCAGGGTTTGCAAAAACGCTTCCAGGACGTGACTTGCGGCATCATTTCGTTATTTCTTAATTAACGCTAACTAAACCCGAGACCTGACTCCAACTCTCACGCAACGCCTATTGTTTGTCGCCAACCTGCTGGTCGGTGGACGCCTATTGATTGCTGTCAACCTACTGCTTGATATCGGCCTTTTCCTAATGCCCGGAAAGCGTCCCTGAAGTTGTAGCGTAACCACATGTTGCTGCATATTGTTTCTGTTCAACCCAACGAATGAACCCCCAGACGGCTCTGTTGCAGTCTGGTATGTACACATGAGAAAATAAGTGATTTCCTCGCCACATGTGGCAGTCAGCTTTCATTCGGGAATTAATATTCTTCATTTAACGAAAAGCCTTTTTTATTTTCTACGTATCCAGGCGGCCGTCGTACGATTCTTCGGCAGAAGAGCTCCTCGCAAAGGTTCCGGAAAGCAACTCTCCTCGAAAACCATCACCGTGCTGCACATGCCCCCGAAACAACCTGTTCGACTGAAGACAGATGACGTCACCGTTCACCCCGAAGCAATTCGTGTCCGGGTTCCGTTAAAGAAGAAGATCCGAGAGAGACGGCACAAGAAACGGACTCCGAACGATAGCAGCACGGCTGAGTCCAATCGGAAGCAGAAGAAGGCAAAGTCTGGGTCAACGACTGTCGGTGGTGTCCCGGCTGTGAAGGTCAAGGGTGGTGGCAGCCCGGAGAAGAAGGGTCACCGGCCGAAATCGAGGTCAAAGAAACGCTGGGATCGCTCGAGCAGAGTTCGTGTGACGCCCAGCACCGGAAGCGAGGCCGAGTTGGGCAGTCCCGTGGCCAAGGTGAACATGGAGCCCATTCCTCCCGAGTTCCGCAGCGAATCAGAGGCCGGCGTTCTCGCGGCGAGCACGGTCACTCAGGACAACTATGTAAATATCAGCAGTGCTTTATCGTCCGCTGCGGACAACTTCAGCAGTGCCATTAACCTTTGCGGTCCAGATTCTGACAATGCCGTCCAGTCCAACCGTGCGCCCGTCGAAACCAACGCAACCCCAACGGTCCACCCTCACCCGGAGAAGGTTCTTGATATTCCTCTGAAAGGTAAGCACAAGTCCAAGAAGAGGCATTCCAAGAAGCAGCAACCTGTTTCCCCTTCGGAGTGCATACACTATGGTCCAAATGACTCACCTTCCGTTGAAGTGCCTCGTGGACCCTCTAAACACCATAGGAGACATTCTAAACTGTCCGCCAGTGGCAACTTGAGATCGAACGATAGGGTTCCTAACCAGAGTGACACCGAGGATGAGAACCTCAGCCTGGGTTCGCCAAAGAAGAGCAGGCTGCCGCTGGTTCCCCAGCATCACAAGAGCGGGTCGCACTTCCCCTTCCGCCTCGTGATTCGGCTCAAGAAGAAAAGTTCTAGAGGAACCCAGACTCTCAGCCATCCGTCAGCATCTTCGGCTGTCGCATCGAGCTTTAGTCTCTTCCGTCCAGGCACCAATAATCTTCCGGCGAGTAGCCAACAGCCCGCTCTTCAGCGAAACTCTTCTTCCGCGAGCTCTGGGCAGCCAACGAACATGGTGTTCCCCTTCCCCGAAGTTGTTAAACCCAGCCAAAACCTGCCGGAGTGCCGAGATTTGCCCGTGAAGGAGCACGGACGACATCAAAAAGACAAGCTTAGTGCACTAAAGAACACGAAGAGGCTATCATATCCACCGGGAAAGCAACACATCAACCAGATTGAAAGTGTTCAGAGGACAGGTGCGGATTTTTGTTTTTCAAGAAAAGCATACTTGGACAGTGTCGATTCGCTTGCTGACTTTAGCCTTCCGTCAGCCGACCTTATAAACCTTGAAAACAGCCCTATTAGGACTAAAAGGGACACTCCCCCGCCGTTGCCACCCCCTCTAGACGTGGAGAAGCCAAAAGAAAAAGTTCCTTGCCAGACCGGACGCAGTCCGCGCGATCGCCAAGAGGGTCCAAATCCCGCTCACAGGAAGACCAAGTTGAAACACAGTCGCAGCAACCAGAATGTCCTCGGCAACGTCGAGGATCCCAAGTGCGACAAGGCTACTCCGGCTCCGAAACTGACGGTGAAATTGCCGAAGTCACAGACTGCTGAGCTCATCTCCTACCTAAACAAGGAATTCGAGCAGAAAGGAATCTGCCTGAATCTCTCTAAGAGGTTGGCAGCTGGGCAGAGCGTGCCTTGTCTCACTAGGACCGGAAAAGGTACTGCTGACCACCGGGGTAATGACTCCAAACCTACGTGCTACAACTGTGACAAACACGCCAAGAAACCTACGATGAACCCAACTCCGCCTCAAACCGACAGTGTAATTTCGGATGAAGTAGTTACCTCCAATTCCCTCCTTATAGACTTGGAGGACCCCAAAACAGGGGGCGGCCTCGAAGTCAGCCTAAAACCCTCCGACTCAAGCTCACAACTCAACAGTCCTCCTGGTGACCGAGCACCAGCGCCATCATCGCCCTCGGACGATTGCGAGCCTATTTACGACGAGATCCTCAGTGACCTTCACCCCGAACCAGCCGTCAACGTTAACCTTGCCCAGCTCCCTCCGAGGATCTACTCCTCCTTGAACCAGATCCTCAGCTCAATGCGATCACCAACGTACCCTTACAAGACCCTCTCGCAGGACATCGATGCCATAGTTGGTATCACGCGAAGCAGCGAACTCACCGAGAGCATGATTCCGGAGTTGAGTGACGTTGAAGATCTTGATAGCATGCTCGTCAACAACCCAATCAGCCCCAACGTTGATCAGGAAACGGAATCTAATCCTTCGTTGCCAGGTGTTGAAATTGCTCCCAGTGAAAGTGTGTTCCTTCAGATTGACGATGATGATACGCCGGCCAGCGCAGCCGGTTATTTGTACGACCGGCGATGATGATACGCCGGCCAGCGAAGTCGGTTATTTGTACGACGGAGGATGGTGATACGCCGGCCAGCGCAGCCGAATGCCTTTTTGTGCGACGGAGGATGATGGTACATCGGCTAGCGCAGCCGGTTATTTGTACGACCGGCGATGATGATACGCCGTATAGGGAAGTCGGTTGTTTGTATCGACCGGTGATGATAATACATCGCCAAGCGCAGCCGAATACTTGTGCGACGGAGGATGGTGATACGCCGGCTAGAGCAGCCGGTTATTTGTCGACCGGCGATGGTGATACGCCTGCAAGCCAAGTCGGGTTGTTTGTACGACAGGCGAAGCAAAGCTTTGAGGCGAAGATGATATGTCGGCTCGCGCAGTCAAATATTCATGCGACTGAAGATGATGTTACGCCAGAAAGTTGTACGACAGGCGATGATGATATGCCGGTTAGTGCAACCGGATATTGGTGTGATGGAGGATGATGTCTGCGGTCGGCAGCAAACACATCGACAATGATGAAACGCCGACAAGTGCAGCTGGTTATTTGCTGACCGGTGACGACAATACGCCGGTTAGCGCAGCCGGTTATTTGCATCGCCGATGACACCGACTGGAGCATCTGTTAGTTTGACGAATTAGTTGCATAACCGACGACGGATACGCCGGTTTGTGCAGTCGCTTTCCGTTACATGACCGACGACGATGACAAACCGACTGGAGCATCTGATGAGTTGAAGAACCGACGACGGACACGCCGGTTGGTGCAGCCAGTTGCCGGTTATTTGCACGACCGAGAACGATAACAAACCGACTAGTGAACCTGGTTATTTGCATAACCAGCGACATGACCGCCGGTTTGTTCAGCCGGGTATTTGCACCGTTGCACGGCCAACGATGATGACGCGATGCGAGTCGTGCAGCCGGTTGTTCGTACCAACAAATTTAGCGTTGAAATTGTGGCCAAATTTTTGGCTAAACGTTAGTGCCAACTGAAATGAATGCCGGTGCTACCGATGTATGACATAGCTTTCCGCCGGCTTATGTACTGTTCTGAACCGAACTTTTTACAAGCAGGGTCTTTTTCATTCCTTCATCCTTGTAAGCAGAACCATTAGCTGCCAAGTACTTTATGTGGCCAAAACCGTAAAACAGGGGTTTTAACATTTTCACGACATTTGATCAAAATCAAATAAAAGATACGTGGTAAGACATGTCACGGAGAAAGATATTTTTTTCACGGCGACACGCAGACTCTATTTATTTGAAGGGTAGCAGACACCTTGAATTGTGAATATGACCTGTCCCTTCGGATGTGTGTTGAGGGTAATTGAGAGATCAAAGTTGAATGGCGTTTGGTCTGGAGTCGAGTTGAATTGAAGCGGGTCAAATCAAGGTCATGAGGACACCATGGCCTGGTCTGGTTCTCCTCACGTCAGCTTTTTGGAAACTCTTTTCTTCCAGATCAGATGTTTTAGGATCCTTCCATATGCATCCTTCAATTCATTGCACTCTTTGATTCAGAATGGGAATTTTCTGGTGCGATTTGCCACTCATTTCAAAAAGAAGAAAGCAAGCATTCGTTTTGCACCATGCACATGCTTCATTGAATAACTCTGTTATATCTGAAACAAGAGTATCCCATTAATGGTGAATGAAACTTCAATTTCTATTCCATATGATTTCCATCTAAAAGGCACTGCTCGGGCTCTATGAAAATAAAAGAAAAATGCGTTGTTGCATTGTCCATTTAATGACACACCCATATAGGTTTATAGAATAATCAGGTTGGCAGTCTATCGAAGCAATTCGAAATCAGCTGGTTGCTGAGACATCAGAACACTGACGTAACCGGCTCCTCCGAAGCCGACCAATCTGGATGCGTCGAATTTCAGAAAAATTGTACGGATTCGGAATATTTTTTTCTGTCAGACGAAAGCAAAGAAAACGAGGAATCTATCACGCGAAAGAAAGTCGTTTTCAGTCCGTGATTAGCACCAAAATAGCAACGGATCCTTTTCATTTTTTTGCAAAAATCCAGAGAGACCCCTTTTTTTCCGAAAATCGTCTGAGGTTACCCCAGGGGCAGATAGACACCCGACAGAATGACCTCAAACCCATTCGGCATTTCAATGACACACCAAGCAATTTTTCAACTGACTATCACCGTTCAAATTGGGATCAACTGGCAAGGAAAGTCCTTCACGGACTCCTATTATAACACCACCCCCTTTTCGAGATCCGGAAATTCATTCCACATCTCGCCCATTAACCTCACCTTCTTTTGCAAATGGAGAAACTTGTGGAAATGCGCCACACAGAAGAAACGAAAGCCATTTTTTTCTTTTTGCCACATGCTTCTAATCGTTTAAATACTCCTACTGCATTTATCTTTTCTTGTTTTCGATTTCATCGCGAATGTTTTGCTTGTTTTCGATGTTAAATAACATTCATGTTTGTTTATGTGTGATTTTCGTCATCTTGATCTGCTATGTTATTTATAATTTGTGATAAACGAACTAATCCTTTCTGTAGATTTCTGATCCTGCAACCTCCTAAAGAAGCAAAATTGATTCCTGTTTCATTTCCCGTTCGTTAGCGAAAAGGTAAAAGGGACACCGGACAGGAGTGAGACCATTCTTGGAGAGTGCGGCCATTTTTGAGGAGTGCGGCCAC
>JASGXE010005155.1:0-24394 GCA_030068105.1 Sinentomon sp. SZTP_YWyxl | reverse complement strand
AACCTCGCTGATCCGGCACCCATTTCAACAAGATTGTTTTTGCCATGCCAAAACGAACAGCTATCGGCGATAAAAAAAAAACCTCGCTGATCCGGCACCCATTTCAACAAGATTGTTTTTTTGCCATGCCAAAACGAACAGCTATCGGCGATAAAAAAAACCTCGCTGATCCGGCACCCATTTCAACAAGATTTTTTTTGCCATGCCAAAACGAACAGCTATCGGCGATAAAAAAAAAACCTCGCTGATCCGGACCCATTTCAACAAGATTGTTTTTTGCATGCCAAAACGAACAGCTATCGGCGATAAAAAAAAACCTCGCTGATCCGGCACCCATTTCAACAAGATTGTTTTTGGCATGCCAAAACGAACAGCTATCGGCGATAAAAAAAAACCTCCTGATCCGGCACCCATTTCAACAAGATTGTTTTTTGCCATGCCAAAACGAACAGCTATCGGCGATAAAAAAAACCTCGCTGATCCGGCACCCATTTCAACAAGATTGTTTTTTGCCATGCCAAAACGAACAGCTATCGGCGATAAAAAAACCTCCTGATCCGGCACCCATTTCAACAAGATTGTTTTTTGCCATGCCAAAACGAACAGCTATCGGCGATAAAAAAAACCTCTCTGATCCGGCACCCATTTCAACAAGATTGTTTTTTGACATGCCAAAACGAACAGCTATCGGCGATAAAAAAAAACCTCGCTGATCCGGCACCCATTTCAACAAGATTGTTTTTTGCCATGCCAAAACGAACAGCTATCGGCGATAAAAAAACCTCTCTGATCCGGCACCCTTTCAACAAGTTGTTTTTGACATGCCAAAACGAACAGCTATCGGCGATAAAAAAAAAACCTCGCTGATCCGGCACCCATTTCAACAAGATTGTTTTTTGACATGCCAAAACGAACAGCTATTGGCGACAAAAAAACCTCGCTGATTTGGCACCCATTTCAACAAGATTGTTTCTTAACATGCCAAAACGAACAGCTATTGGCGACAAAAAAAACCTCGCTGATCCGGCACCCATTTCAACAAGATTTTTTTGACATACCAAAACGAACAGCTTTGGGCGACAAAAAAACCAGCTGATCCGGCACCCATTTGATTTCACTCCAATTCTTCGCACGCGCCTCTTCGATTTCAAGTCTCTAACGTCCAGTTGCACTAACGAGGATCAACGATGAGCTTTGATCTCGGGATCAATGTTTGATCTGTGATCAAAGCTTGATCTTTGTTAGTGCAACTGGGCACAGTAAATCTTCGCCACAAAAAAAGACAATTGTCCGCGCAAGAAAAGGAATGAAAGCATGCAACTTTCTGCTTGATTTTTCTTTTTTTAACCGTTTAACTATGCATTCAAAGCAAAGCAAGAATGTTAGTAATGAAAGAAACTTCTAAGGTTGGTGCACCCATATTGTCAATCACCATAAGACCACCGCTCATATACTTTTCGCCTTAAAATTCTGCCTTCAATGCTATCGTGCATTTCCAAGCGAATTGCTTTTCCCATTCACAAAATCATTATTATTATGGCCTAATGTCTCCATAGTTGCTGCAAATGCAACCAACACACCAATTATCACTAAACTCTCATCAGAGTCTCACCGCTACTTTTTTCCTTTGAAAACCTCGAGGTTTCTATTCGCAGGAGTTCGGGTGTTTCGTGCAATTTTATTTCCGGAAAAAGGTGAAACCTCAGGAAAGGAGGGGGTGGGAATGGAAGGTGGAACGAGGAAGGGAGGGAGGGTAGGGGGACGGAGGGTGGAGCGAGGGAGGTATGGAGGGAGGTTGGGAGGGAAGGGACAGGGAAAGAGACAGAGGGAGAGAAGAAATTGATGGAAAACTTTAATTGAGTTAGCTTGTGGGAGATTTCTGATTGCCTGCAGTGTCTAAAGTAGGATATCCTCCCAAAGTGAGAGGGAAAAATAGCGTTTGCAATTCCGCCACAGGCATGGCAAACGCCTGTCTTTTGGAGCCCAATGGACTCTCCTGAGTGTGAGAAAAAGAGCTAACATACTGATTGAAATCCAGTTTCTTTGAACTTTGAATTTGAGAAATTCTTGATTCTTCGTTATTTCTCGAAAACTTTCCATCGGTTTCGGTCTCTGAAGACTCAGGGAAGAAATACGCTCAGATACATACGCTCGATGCGAGAGATATTATACGCTCGAATACGCGCAGAATCCGATTTTTTATTTTTAACTCGTTTTTTTACATACGAGCATACCAAATTTACAAATATTGCCAAAATCTATAAACACCGAATCAAGCCCTTCATATGATTTTGAGAGCTATTTCTCAGAAATTTATGAGACATCAACAAGAGAGATTGGACTTGGAATTGCAAGTCGAAACGCGATGATTTCTCATGCATTTGACCCAAAATCGCAAAAAACTGAAGATGCGTCATTTTGCTTTGACAGGGTTTGCTTTTATTTGACCACCAAATTCCAGCGCATTTCTTTTTCTTGAGCATTTTTTTCCATTTCTTTTTAAGGAACAAAATTACATTCCTGGTGGATTTTTGTGATTTCAAAGGTGTCTTTTCTTCTTCGTTTGGACCAAAAGATCTGCTGGTTGCACAGACTGTGAACTTTCTGTTTTTCATCATTTGTTGTGCGAGCTTTGCTTGTACTATATACAGGCAGAAGTTGGCCTATCTTTAATGGCTGTTTTACAGCATTTGCTTTTTCCACTTTTTTTAACTTTGCAGAATTGTTCCTCAGGATAGTCTCACTTAGATTCCATCGATTATTGCTGTGAGATAAATTGTGTCCCTCGTCCCTGCCCCACCGCTGCAGAAAAGTGAGGTCGGGTCATCATTTATGCCATAGCATAAATTATACCTCGATGAAATCTCACCACGGCCAGAGTGCTAAAATTTCACATTCCTGTGCAAAAGAGTTGAGTGATGAAGCCCTTTGCAGATCTCTTTTGCTGTCAACATACTCGTAAGCAACAATATGTCACGGACCACCATAAATCGTGAGCTGGTGAGTTTCATACATCAAATTGAGCATAACGGAGCCAATTTGCTCAAATCTGGCTTCATCACTCAATTTATGAGGGGTTTTCTCAACCTACTCATGTCAGAAATTCCAACATGATATCGCAGTCAGTGTTTGCTGAAGACCAGTTCAATGTTCACCGCTTCATCCACGATACTTTTATCAATAATTCCAAAACTGAAAAAACAAGGGAGACAAAATTCTGGGAACAATGTACGAGTAGTTTTAGTGTGCGCAAATAATGTGCAAAAGTTCAACAAAATCAAATGATAAACATCGAAGTTGACACGCACGCTGGTCCCTCGTATGTGCCCCATTAAAAGTGCATGTACGTGGGCTGTTTAAAATAAAGACTGATGCTCCCTGAACTACCCCGCTGGGACTAGAGTGACCAGATTTGGGGGCTTTGAAGTTCCACATGAGTGTGTTGCTTTCGGTATTTCTCGTTTATTTGTTGGCATTTTCTCTCCTTCTGCGGGCTCTTTGAAAATGGGGTTTTGATTTTCGCCTCCAGAAATAGAACATGATTTTCGATCACTGAGGCCGTTAACATGGCCATGGAGGCGATTCTGAAGACACTGAGCAAAGACGACATGTAACATGTCAGCAAAGCATGGTGCAAGAGTTGGGACAAGTGCATCTAAACGAGAGGATCCTATTTTGTAAAAAACCACAACACACACGAACCAGAAGGAGAAGATAGCGACGAAGCAAAGGCAGTCTCAGTCTTTGTGAAACAGCCTACGTATCTGCATGGGAACCCCATTGGACTCTGCATTGGTATTGGATCCTTATGGAACCCCATTTTATCGATCATGGGACCCATGATACCAGTCCAGTCTGTGTGGGGATCCCATTGGACCCAACGAGACCCGTTCAAAACTTCCCAGGACCCTCACATGAGTTGTAATCTTTACGGAACCACACAGAACCTCCCAAAACCACATGATTCGATTGTTCATTTGGATTTCGCACAGGAGAGGAACAGTCCCACCTATATACATGCGATGCTGTACAAATCATTCGCAATCAACAGAAGAATGTTTTCGTGTTTTTTTGGGGCCGGTACAACTAGTTGATGCTGGAGCCCCACGATTCCGAG
The DNA here is from genome assembly GCA_030068105.1 of Sinentomon sp. SZTP_YWyxl. Taxonomy (NCBI): domain Eukaryota; kingdom Metazoa; phylum Arthropoda; class Protura; order Sinentomata; family Sinentomidae; genus Sinentomon; species Sinentomon sp. SZTP_YWyxl. Next base: position 20,277 of record JASGXE010005155.1, on the reverse strand, counting down.
CAACGCCACTGCTGACCAAAAGGCAACGATGATCAATTTTAAGATAAATCACGGATGAAAATGGTTTTATTTGGAGCTTTTGTTGACCACGGACATATCCATTGATGAAAGAGCTTAGTTAAAGTTAAACAATGAAAAAACATGAAAAGTCAAACCACAGATTTCGACATTTCAATTTATGCAGGTGGCATGGTTGTCAATAATGTACAAATAGGTGGCTTAGATTTTGCCATCTTTTTCTGCATACGTTTTTGTGTATTCTCACCAAATTTCACGACTGCAGCTCTAATACTTCTCGAGTGATGATCGATTGAAGTTATCGGCTCCAATAACGATATGGCCCCACTCTCCAACTTTTAACCTCGATGCCACAAAGCTTCGTTTTTTATGTGAAGGGACTGAAGGGTACAATTTTTTTGGAATGTTCTCATCCGTCAATGGTTCAGCAAGATCTGTTGTGCAATAAAGACAATAATGTGCGAGACTTGCTGGATTTTATTTCACCATTTCTGTCTCACCTTCTACATGTGAGGGGAGTTTATTAATGTTTTATCAGGGGATATTATTGTTGAGTCATCAATCGTGGTCTTGTAAAACTCGAAACACCGCACAGGGTAAAATGCACGTCATTTCGCCAATGAACAAAAGAAGTTTATCAATTTTGCCAATTTTGGGTACAAAAGTGACTTTTGAGGAAAGCACGTGGGGCAATCAAAAAGTTCCAGGACAGGTGTGATTTCTGTCCACTCTGTCAAAAATTTTCATAATTTGTACTTGTTCTAGATTCTGTGTTCCAATAGCACTATGCAGGCGGAGTTTGGCTTTTTTAACCTTCCGCGCTTGTCTTTGGTGGGCCCATAACTCTAACGACTCTTTTGGGGACTGGGCGTTAATTATGTTTTTGACCAAGGAAGAGCAGAGGTCGGTGGTCAAGTTTTTGACAGCCCGTCGTGAAACAGGGACCAATATTTATCGGCGACTGACTTAAGTTTGTGGTAGGCTAATAGTTCCCTGTCCTGCAGCAGGGTTTTCGGTTGGGCTGCTCAATTCAAAGGTGGAAGGGACAGTGTCAAAGACATGCCCGCTGTGGTCGGCCAACCACAAACACATCAGAGGAAAACATCGTGCGTGTTGAGGAGCTGGTTGTGGCAGATGCTACATGATGTGGCAGAGGTTGTTGGAATTTCGTTCGGCCCAGCTGAAAAGCATCCCAACGGAGTGCCTAACCTAAGCAAGGTCAGTGCTCGATGGGTTCCGATGCTCCTGGACCAGGACAAGAAAAGGCAATGCCGCTGTTTATCTCGGAGACAATGTTGACGTGAGCCGCTGTCGATGGAAGGGCATTTTGGATCGCATTGTGACAATGGATGAATCAATGATTCATCCATTGTCAAAATGATGAACCAAAATTCTGACATAATCTTGGTTCCCGCTATTCAATCCCGAAACCAAGTGTCAATGGTGAAAAACTCAATGCCCAGTCCCCAAAACAGCCTCAAGAGTTATGGGGCCAACAAAGTAAAGCACAGAAAGTTCAAAAACCAAACTCGTCCTGCATATGGGGCTATTGGAACACAGAATATAGAACAAGTACAAATTAAGACAATGGTTGACAGTCTGGACAGAAATCACACCTGGGCAATCAAAACTTTTTGATTGCCCTGGGAACATACTTAATAGAATGGATCATGCTCCACAATTTTAGCCTCAACATTCCTTTCATACATTATAACTCCTTTAGTGTGTTTGATCAGACAAAAGAGCCCCCGTGTCCATGTCTCATCGGGAGTTACTTCATTATTTAACTCCCCAACTTTATAAATGAACTCTCTTTATTTTATTAACAAATGAGTAAACTTTATTTATAAACTCAACTCTCCAACTTTTAACTCTGCAAATTCAAAGGGTATTTTCCGCTTGGGTGTGTTTCCTTCAGTTTATGTGCCTTGCACCATTTGTAGAGCTAAGAGGCTGAATGTTGATGATCCGGACGATATTTCCGTGCCGAAAATATTGACACGAGTCAGACTTTGGAATAATCTTATTCAAAATTTCTCTGTCACTTGTTTACACTTTTATGCATTCCATGCCAATTTCTTGTGGTTCAGGGTCTTGGAGAATATTGGTGACAGCATCAATGCAGGCCTACTCAAGGCAATACAGGGTGTGCTGCTAAGGGTGTGGTCACTCTACTCCGGTGATTTTTCTGACCCCCAAATGGCCCGGGGGCCATTCTGGTGCATATGGAGGTATCAGTTTCAGTATACTAAAACCCCCAAATGGAGCAGAATGGCCCCCGGGCCATTTGGGTGTCCTAAAAAATCACCGGGCAAGAATGAAATTTGCTGACATGGCTCCGCAGGACGAAACGAACAAAAATGAAAGAGATATTTTGCCAAAACCCACTCCTTCGACCGTTTTTGCTGAAAAAATGAGCGGTTGACATGGCAACAATGGGGAACCTTTATGGACAAAACCCCAAAAGGGGTTGGCTTTCGAAAAAAATACTTTCATTTCTGTTCGTATTGACATGAACAACAATTCCTCAAATTTTGTGCACCACCTTTCCAAAATACACACTGATGGTGAACAGCAACATATCAAATCGGCCGCTAACCGTTTGTAAATAAAGTTGCAAATGCGCAGGGCCAGTTTCAGCAAAATGTTTGGTGTAGGCGAGAAACTGTTTTGACGCCCCTGGTTTTTTTGGCACCCCTCAAGTCATTGCAGCAGCCACGGGGACAGACCCTTGGGAGGTGGGTGTCTGGATCAGTGCCCCATCCTGAGTCCTCCACAGGTGCAAGAGCTTTTACGAAGTTAGTGTACATTTTGGATCCGACAATGGACAATGTTTGCACCCTTTGGGACATGGTGACATTCTCCCTGTTTTGGGGTCCCATTTTTTGCCAGCAAAATAGAAATTTGGCCAAATTTTACCATCAGCTGGAATAGGGTGGTTCGAATCGAAGCTTTAATTCCACATCTTTGAAGCAACCTGCTCAGTGATTAATGTTGTACTGCAAGAAGTTTCTTCCAGAAATTCAGATGAATTAACGTTAAAATGAATTAAATTTACCATTTTGAATTAGAGGAGCCTTTTCAAACGTTAAAATGCGTAAAAAAGAAACATATACAGCTTGGGCGCAGCAGGTCCAAATTAAAAGGCTCTTATGGGATATGGAACTCCGTGAAAAACAAAGCGATTGAGGATTTCATTTCCATATATTTTGGGAACAATATGATTTTGATTATTAAGCTTGGCTGCTTTTAATCTAGTAAAAAACAGACCTGCAAACCATGATTGAAATTTCCCAATGGGAATTTGATCATGAAATGTAGAGCAATTGGCACCAGTTAAAAGTACGAGTGATTTAATGAAACATTGTATTTACAATTGTGCGGTTTGGGGACTAGGTAAGCAAAACAGGGCAGCTCAGGGAACAAGTGAATTGTGCGGAACCATGGGTCTGCAAGTAAAAACAAGAATTGACAACTCATTTTCAAGTGGACGACTAAACCAAAGGTCATACAGTCGCTTCATTATGTTGTCCCATTTTTCATTCTCCTCTGTCTGCTTTCAGCAGGCATTACCACAACTTTATTCAGTTGGCACTTGTTGTCATATGGAAGGGTAAAGGCAACGTACAATAAGGCAAAATAAAATATCACAACTCAAGTTTTATTCTTAGTTTGGAGATCCCAGCTGCTCGACCTTCCAGATAGTAAACAAAGAAAAAGGTTCTCACACCTGCTTGCGTCGGCCCAACTGGAATTGTTGTTTTCAAAATCATTTTAACCCTGTGAAAAATACTGAATTGCGAATATTGAGGTCATTGACCTCAATATTCGCAATGTTCGCCTTGGGGCTGATTTCCGGGAGTGACAGAATGATGCATTTTGAGAGCGATGCCGATGTTTCTCCTGAAATATAACCAGGGGCGGTGCCACCTGCGACTCACCAATTCAAGCACTGTGAAACTAACCACAAAATATCTGAGAATGAGCAACAACATTGAAAATAAAATGACAATATTGCCCCCAGCATTGTTCTCAACCACTCCAGATCGAATGGAGACAGAAAATCTTATTTTTGCAATATTTGTGTCAGTCTTTATTTTCACCATTCTGATTTTCATTTTGGCGCCCCCTTGGCTTGCGATGTGTAGGCAGCCGCCTACGTCGACTACGCCTGAAACCGGCCATGGCGACATTTCACTCCCGCGGATGTGGGGTGAAATGTCGCCAAGCACAACACAAAACAGATCGCTAGACCTGGTCACTGCTGCTCCCAGACTGAAGAGGGAAGATGTGCAGGAATGGTTCTTGTTGATGGCCTGTGAACTGATTGATGCAGGAGGGAGATGTGGTGTGCGGGGTTGTGGTCAGTGTTTTGGTGTTTGAATGATGGCGGGGGTAAGGCGAGCTGCTGGTTGCCTTGTTCCTGGGTAGTCATTCATGGCTTGCTGCTCTAAGATGATGTGGCGAGACTCCAGATTTTTCTCATTCAGGTTTTGTCACAGTTGCGTTTCACTTGAGCTGCGATGAAGTTACTGGAATCGCCGGCTGTGAGAGCATGGCGGTTTGCAAGTGCACTCTCCTGCCATGCTCTAGCAGACATCTATGCCAATTTTTCATGGCACAGTGGCAATTATATGAGGGTGTGTTCTTGAGCTCTGAAAATACTGCTTTTGGCTTAATTATGAAATCTTGAACATTCCCTTTTGTACGACAAATGCCAAAGTTTTAGATTTTTGGATGATAAGCACCAAATCTGCAAATAATTACTGCCTCCTGAAGCCCATAGTCCTGATTTTGCACCAGCAATATTTTGGTTATAAAACCAAAATTGAAAACAACTTGGCAAAAAAACCATGTTCACGTATTCAGGACTTTGCCAAAGCATATTTTCAGAGCTATGGAACTAACCCTAATCTGAGAACCATTCTGCCCATGGGAGGTTGTGTTGGACACCTGTAATTTTGTAAAACAAGAGCCGGAGAGTATTTTGTAGGCCTAAGCTAAACGTAATCTTGACATCATCAATGTTTTTGAACTACAGGGTGATGTCAAAAACTTTTCTAACGCTCTTCGTACTCAAACTCAATAATGAAAATTATTATCAAAAGCTATTTTGTTATAATTGTAGTTTGATTTTGATCTGAGCTGGAATACTCTTTCCCTCCATTTTTTTCCATTAAATTCTGGAAATAGCTTTGCAGTTGTCCTCCCTCATCTGCTCAGCCCAGCCTTCGAGAATCATGAAGGCGAACGCAACAGCTGCCCAAAATTTTGTGCAAAAAGAACCGACCCTGCTGAGCATGGTTGTGAAATTGAAAATTTCACCATGCACGCCAGTTTGTAAATTGTGAGCATGTACGTTTTGGCATAATTGGAAACTACTTTTTTCAGAGAACGTTTTGGAAAGTTGGTTCCTTTTAACAGTTGCGGAATTTCCATACCCCGACATAGGCAAACACATTTTCTTCTTTCTCTTTGTGACATCAAAATTAACCTTATGCATCAGCAACTTTTAAAATAAAAACAGAGCGATTTTGTGACAAATTCATCAGAGTGTGCCTGCAAGCAGAATATCACAAAACGAAGTTCCACGTGTCCGTCAGTGACATCATTTCTTCGTTGCCCTCTTCTGTCTTCCATTTGGGATCACCTAATACAATAGCGTGCAACTGCAATGAGTCTACTCATATCTGTTTTTCGGGAGCCAGTCATCTGGCCGCTGTTGAATGTACGAGTACTTTACGTTGGGTTGGTATAGATAAGGGTTCATTGTTTGGGTAGGGTTTAAGTTAGGTTCAAGTGGAAGCCGGGTACTTTCTAGCGGCCATATCTGGGATCCGTGTTTTTCACATTTAATTGTTGCCTGAATTTTTTTTCGTTCTTGCACATTTCTGCTCTTATACAGGCAGTAAAATGGAAGCACCAGATACAAAGCTTAAATTAAAAACGTGTCATATTGCAACCTCGGTTTTAAAAAAGGTCTTTGTTAATTTCTGCAGAGTTCAGGTGTTTTTTCTAAACCACAATTCTACATATGAGCACAATAATTCTGTCACTTGCAGATGTGACAGTTTCCATGTGAGAAAGGGAGGAAAGAAGAAGAAAAATTCAGACTTCCGTATTTTCTCCAAGATGCTAAATTTATTGCCACACTTGCTCAAGTACGAATTCAACCTCTCCCACAGACATATTCATAAGAAGACCCATCTTCCTGTTTGGCTCCAGGTTCACCCACATATTCTACGTTGCTCCATTGTGGTATCCAGTCAGCCAGGCAACACCAACGATTTGGCCACCACAACTGCTGCAACCATTTGACTAAATATTTAATCCAGCTACAGTCTAGCTACAGTTCCATCTCACTTCATATTTATTTTGTTCAATTAAACTATACCTACAGGTTCCGAACCCACCCAAAACACTTTTCTTCTGTGACATAACGTGTTTGGTAAGGGTCAAACCAAGTGACTGAATCAAATAGAGAAATCAACAAGAAATGATGCAGTTCAAACATGAGCCAATAGTTTATTTCACGTTTTTGTTAAGTTTTAAGCATTAGTTTTAAGTTATAGTTTCATTCAAGTTGGCCCTGTTGACCATTGATGAACCCAGGGCAGTCCCACTTGTCTTTATTTTGCTTGATGAAAATGAGAGCAAAACCTATGCTTCCAATCAAAATGTGATGATAACCTCTTGACCATGTGATGATTGAGGTTAGATATGCAACACACAAAAGAGACTTGCTCGAGGTGCACAGAAACTTGCACCGTGGCACAGTAGCTGAGAGTGTGATACCTACATGTCTTGAAAAAGGTCCATGTTTTTGGGACCGTACCGTAGCAAGTTATTCTTGCAAGTTTCGAACGAAAACTGGCTCTATTAGGTCTTTTCTTTGTAGGATCTGATAGTTTGGTTGTGCTTGTAATTTTTGGGAACATTCTGAAGCTTGGTAGTTCCGTTCCCAAGCTGCATTCTTCTTTGCAATTGCATACAAACTCGATTAGAACTAGATGGAGAATGCGGATCAAGAAATAATAATACTATCGGAAGAAATCAAATTATTCACGCCCACAGAATGAAATATTTTAAACAAAGAGATCTCATCATTGGAAAAGCGAAAATAAAACAACAGCAATTGTGGCCAATGACAGCAGAAGTCAACCTTCAAGAAACCGGTCAAAGATAGAACCAAGGTAATTCAATAAATTTAACCAAGGTCAAGCTTCAAAAGAAAGTCATGCATCCTGGCAGAACTGATATCCATTCCAATATGTCTTCCAACAATTTATCTTGATCAGGGCACCAAATAATTTTGAACACCCAGGAAACTGAATTCTTTAGTCAGTGTGTGCTTGCTGTTTCTGAAAGATGCCCAGAAACCAAGACAATGGAGCACCAAATATGCTCATGGTCCAAAGAAAAAGGTAAAATGAAATTGTACCTATTTATTGGTTAAAGTGAAACGTGTTCTTTGATTAATAAATTGTTTCTACAAGGCGTTATAGGCATTAAAGTTGCCTGAACATGTAGCACATCATGCTCTCCACCATTTCACTCGCAGTCTTACCATGTTTGGTGTTTTTTTCCAAAAGTGGACTGGATTCTCCATGCCAAACAGCCGACCTGAGCATCCAAAGAAACGATAAACAAAATGCCGTTCTTTGTGTTGCTTTAGTTCTGGGGACCACGTTTTGTGGTTTCTTTCCAGCACGTCATGCTCTTAATGCATCAGTATTAGAAAACCAAATTTTGTCCTTTCAAAACTGCAATAGTTTGGTGTATTTCAAACATCCACCAAAACCAAAACAGCACCGAACGGAAAAAACATTTCCTTTCTCTTCTCTTTGGATGTCAGTTCAGCTGGGCTTGGAGCATCCAGTCCATTTTGGGAAAAAGCATCATGTGCCATAACTCAACAGGATGGAAGAGGATGAAGTTCAACATGTCGAGGCAACTTTAATGCATAAAACACCTCGCAGGACAATTAGTCACCAATAAATTCATTTCATTTGGCTTTTTCTTAGGACCATCACAGCTCAGTTGGTGCTCAATTGTCTTGGTTTCTGGGCGTCCTTCAGAAACTGCTGTGACCTGAGAGGATCTAGAGGATGCCATCAGACCATTTCATACTTGTTCATGTTGAAACCTCATTATACTTTGCAGAATCAAAAAGCCACAAAAAATATTTCAGTGACCTTTTTTGGATCACCCCGTATGACTAAAATGCGTCTACTTTTCAGGAATTCTGGGCTAAATCTAAAAACGCTCTTAAAATGAGTCATTTTTACACACTTTGGTGCAGAGTGAGCAAAAAAATCATTGCCGGATCTCAAAAAAACTTTTTTTTGTCATATCACCTGCAACTCAAAAGCCACTAAACCCAGGAAGAAGAAATTTTGTTACAAAAGCACTTCATGATAGGTCATAAGTGTGCACCAAATTTGAATAAAATCTGTTTAGAAAACGGAAGTAGGCTCAATATATGGACCCTTACTCCCTCTTAAATCGAACCAATTATTTCCACTGACTACTGATCCCTTTTGGCAACCCAACAAAAGATGTCAAAATGGGAGAAGAAAGGGCCAACCTGGGGGTGGGGCGAACAAAATTGCTCTTCAATAATTCCAGATTTTGCAGGTTTGGCCCACTTTTATAGATGAATGGAGTTGGATGGTACAGAAAATTTTGCAGGCATTTCAGTTTGCTGACAACCTGCTTTTTTCATGTTCACCCGGTTATGGGGACATGTCATGACATTCAGCATGGCAGAGTGAGTAGAATTTCACGAAGAAACCCACAGGAGCAGATATCTATTGCAGCAAGGGTAATCTTTCATCCAATAAACAGTGTTCATCAGGTGTACCTATTGGTGCATGACATGAGTGTAGCTCAGTACAAGAGCACATAGGTACCGATTCTGATCAGAAATACCTGAGCATTTCATGAAGAACTTGGATGATGTGGGGAAAAAGGCAGAGAATTGAAACGCAACCACGGCAGCTGTTAACTAACAGCTCGTGACACTTAGCACAAAATTGCACAGCAAAAAGGCCCACATTTAATTTGGTTCACCAAACATTTGCCCTGTTGCGATAATTCTCAAGGTCCACCATTTGGAATCATTTTGATTAATTTTGATTAAGGCTCACTACCTACCCATTTCAATAATTACACAAAACTCATTTGACCCCCCAGTAGCCAGCACATGCAACTATGCACACTTCATTACCCACACATTCCTCACCCTCATTCTGAACACTAAATTCTGGAAAGAATAAACACTAAATTCTGTAATGAATAAATTCAATACATTTCTTGTCAAATAAATTAACAGCATGAACATTGAATTAGGATGGTACCTGCTTTATTTTTCAAAAATTGATGATACGAGCGTATTCAAGCCAACAGGTACCCACTGAACATCCCATTTATTTGGGCCTGTATGGGTGGGATATATAACTTTCTGGTTTTTTCCACATTGTGAAATATTCCGAAAAACATGTGACAGACATATGTACATTCATAATTGACACAACTTTTTTTTGAAATACAAAGTCAAACTAGAAAAATAAGATATCAGTCAAGGAAAGGCAAGGTAAGGCAATCACATCATTGCCTTCCTGTGGTACTCGGGAGATGCAACGCAATAGCCTTGGATGCTAAAGTGAGAGCTTCCATTCCTGCAGAGGTACCTGAGAAAATCCTGAATGTACACCAACAAAAGTTGCATACTCTTTTCATCCAAACCAGTATACGAAAGCATGGCACCGAGCTTCACGAACAAACGCAACAGGTGGATGGCCCCATAAACCTGGGTCACCGGTTTGTCGGGGTACCGTTGCAACATTTCAGCATACTGGGGCCTTTCGTACCGGTAGAGCAGCTGTGCACCGAGCAAAACCTTGAAGTATTCGCGAATACCTTTGGTCACTTCAAGGACAGCGCTCTCTTTTGTTGGATTGTTTGTCTTCCTGGAAATCTTGTGTTTGACGTACTCGTCAAGAATGGTGTCAACAGGAACCTTTGCAGGAAGGTTGACCAACTTCTTCTGTCGTGTAATGAGATCCCAGTCATCAACAAGCCATGGCTTAAGGTCGTCTGGAAGCTTAACCCTGACCTCAACTTTTGTCAAGAATTGTTCTTCTGTCTCAACAGCAGGATCAACACGCAGTTTCTTCCTTTTCTGGCCATCCTCTTCTTTCTGAGATGAGACAGATGTCTGACTTGGCGTCGAACAGGGAGTCGAGGTTGCCGACTTTATCTTAGCTGACTTCTCGGAGGTTGGCGTCGAGGACCTGGTGTCGGAATCTTTTCCTGGAGGTCCATCAGATTTCAGTTTTGGTTTCTGAGGAGGTGTCAAAGACAAACCTGAGATTGACTTTCTGTTCTTGTTCTGCGTGTCGTGTGAAAGTTTTAAGCTCTTCTGTTTCTGGAGGTTTGCATCGTTGTATTTCAGGACTCGGCTTTCGGGAACCCATTCGTCCCAGTTTTTATTCCATCCAGCATAATGGATAAAGTATTTGACCGTCTTTTCCTTGAGCTCCGTCTTTAAACATTTGGCTTCATAAATCAATGGACCGTGGAAGCAAAGGACCTTCTCACCCTCTTGGAATCTCAACTTTGGTGCCATTGAGGACGTGAGAAATTCACTCAAAATTCCTGCAAAAACAAAAATGAGGATGATGTCTCAGAAGTCTGCAAAAGCAACTGCCTGTTGAGCAGAAAACCCAATGACTGTTTGTCATATGGATTAAAATACAGTAGATGATGATTTTTGACATCTTAACAAAAGAGAAGTTCAACTTTCACATATTTCAAATCGTCTCTTTGCACGTGATATGCCACAACTTTCTCCTATTGAGTTGGAAGGTACATGCAGGGTTCGTGCCGACCTCAAGAAAAAAAAAATAGGATTTCCCCATCAAAAAATAGGATTAAAAGAACTCAATTTGGACAATTTGAATCAAATTCATGGAATGTCAATGACAATTTTATGATATTTTTCAACCAGACTGACGTTCAACATGTTGGGATGCCCAAACCGTATGTTTGCCTATTGGAAAACTAAGCTTTCGACCTCGGAGTCTGTGGGCCTTAGCAGGCATTTTTGACACACCTACCATGCCTACTATACATATCTCCAGAGACTAAAGGATTGAAGTGGGCGGTGTGAAAAGACTTTGGATTATGAAAATTATTGATTTTTTATGTCATTTCATCCATTCCAGCTAAAAAAAAAACAACAAAAATAGGATTTTAGCAAATTTTCTGGAAAAATAGGAAAAAAAAAATAAGAAAAAAACTCAAATTGAAAACGACAGGAAAAATAGGATGCGCATTAAGCCTGTACTTATTGTGTGCTTTGAATTTGTGCACCATTGGGTGGGTACAATGCTGCAAATGTGAGGCTTCTTTAATCTCTCGCATCATTTGATACATCGGTACCCAGGTGGGTGAATCTTTATCGTTGCAACAAAATATGCCTCATTTGAATGCCAAACTGTTATTTTGAGGCGGTAAAAAATCATCCCCAGAAAAGTCTCACTTGAACACAGAATCATTGCCTCCGAAAGTGGCAACGATGAACATCAATAACCACCACCACGTGCTCCAAAGCAAAAATTTATTTTTCCAACAAATAGCACACTTTGTGACTCTTGCGAAAAGGGAGTTTGAACACATGTGCTTTTCTTAAGTTGCAGCAAGCTGGTGTCATGACAGCATGTCCAAAAACCCCACATGTATTCCAAGTAAAAAAACTGCACACAGGGACTGACTTGCATATCATCAGAAAAAGTGGAGGCAGTAACAGGCATACATACCTCTAGGTAGCTATGAGGGATGGATGGATGTGGGTATAGAAGTGCATGGTATGCTTATGAAACTGTTATAGGTACCTACCTTCCCACGTACTGGTAACAACCATCGAGATAAAAAAACATAATGAGAGATGGAGAGCAGCACTCTACTCACTGCAAAACTGAACACACCACACGCACATCGTGGCCAGGAATGGGAAAAATGGATGCACTCAAGCTTTTGGCTGTCAAGACAAAAGTCGTAGTTACGTAAATCTGAAAAATTTCCAGAACATGAGAACTGGGAGAATCCAGCATCATGGCATCAAAACAATTTAATTATCCACGCTGTTTAATTATCCACACTGGCCTCAGATTGTTAAAATATCACGGCGAAGTGGACCTCCATTTTGAAAACTGAGGAGCAAATCCTGTGTTGCGATTTGTTTATTCGGTGAAGAAATGGCATGCACAGCTTCAAAAAAAAAAAAAAAAAAAAAAACAAATATACCGATAAATCACCACTGTCTTCATGGATCTCGTCTGTCACTTCTCAGACTGCATTCTCATTCTGTTTTCAGGTTTTGGATGGACATTCTCGTTCTCATGCATAGTTCCTTCCTTCGAAGCAAAAACAGGACTCAGACAGCAGTTTGCAGAACGGTGTACTCCCACGCAGCAGTAAACTGCTCCTAACTTTTGGCTAATGAGGCTGAAATTCGTGGGAACAAGAGCTGAATTCAACAGCGACGACCTCAATAAACTTGGGGACAACCACCAAGTGGTCACATGCGCTTATCGTTTTGGGGCATGTTGGCCAAAGTTTCATAAACTTCCCAAAAATACATGACTGGAAAGACTGAAATCACTGGTGACATCCCAAAACCACATGAATTCGATTGAACACTCCGAAAAACCCAAGAAGCCTATTGTCGTGACGGACTACCCCTGATTATGATAAGAGAATCCCCAAAAAGCTCTGAACTTCCCAATTTAAAAAATCGTTTTTCCACTTGGGAGCCAAGCTTCTAAAAAACCTCCAAAATTAAAAATGTACTGTGACAGATGAGCAAAATCGATTGGCAAAGGAGGGTGAAATTGTGAAAAACTGTCCCTGTGACCTCAGTTGCCCTCTTTCGATGATGTTGAGGATTTAGTATCCTTCGAGAATTTAGCTGCCCCTGAAAGTGATCTTTGTCTTGTTTCCAAAGAAATGAGCGGCCTTTAGAATACTGCTGCTCTTACAGGCAACTTACGTATATTTTTCACAGAAGTCAGGCAGGAGTCGAAAATATGTCTCAGCAGCCCTTTTAAAGCGATGAATACTCGTTTCGTGTGACATTGGATCGGGAGGGATCTATACATAAGAACAGCTTGGTAAAGGGGACTTTCTCAAAAATTGCTGTCTTATGAGAATAGACCTGCAGCAACAGAGAAAATCGGGTTGGGTACGAATGTGAAGAAAATGTCAGCTCATCGTAAATGTAGGGAGGCGATTTATGCTGGAGACTTGTGCAATATCGTGACGAAACTAACTTTTCGACGAATTGTTGGTCTAGCTCAGGCATTCCCACAGGGGGGTAGGGGGGTTACCCCCCTGGCCGGAGCCCGGGGACCCTTGCTGGGTTCCCTTTGGTCAAAGGCCAGAGGAGACCTTCCCAAGAAAAACCGCCTCCATGATCAATTTCAAGAGCATTCCCATTGGGGGTAGGGTGGTTACGTCCTGGCCGAAGGAAGGCCAGCCCCTCCCGGATGCCCGAAGGCCAGGGCCCCCCGGCCTTCGGTCATCCGGGGCCCTGCCTTCGTTTCGTGAATTTTACAACAAATTCATTCTCAGTTTTTTAGAGCCAAAGGTCCCTTCAGAGCCTTGCTAGGTTCCCTTTGGCCAAAGGCTAGAGGTGACCTTCCAAGAAAAACAACCTCCATGATCAATTTCAGGAGCATTCCCATTGGGGGTAGGGGGTTACCTTCTGGTCGAAGGCCAGCCACCCCCCTGGCCAGGGTCCCCCCCTGACCAGGGTCCACCCCTGGTCGGAGCCCGGGGACCCTTGCTAGGTTCCCTTTGGCCAAAGGCTAGAGGGGACCTTCCAAAAAAACCACCTTCATGATCAATTTCAGGAGCATTCCCATTGGGGGATACAGGGGTTACCTCCTGGCTGAAGGCCAGCCACCCCCCTGGCCAAAGGCCAGGACCCACCCCTGGTCGAAGCCCGGGACCCTTGCTAGGTTCCCTTTGGTCAAAGGCCAGAGGGGACCTTCCCAAGAAAAACCGCCTCCATGCTCAATTTCAAGAGCATTCCCATTGGGGGGGTAGGGTGGTTACGTCCTGGCCGAAGGAAGGCCAGCCCCTCCCGGATGCTCAAAGGCCAGGGCCCCCCGGCCTTCGGTCATCCGAAGGGCCCTGCCTTCATTTCGTGAATTTTACAACAAATTCATTCTCAGTTTTTTAGAGCCAAAGGGTGCCCACCATTCTGGAAGGAAAACCTGGAATTGTCAGGAAATTTTTTCTTTCTGGAAAAGTCAAGGAATTTCCACAAAAATGGAAAAAGTCAGGGTCTTTCCTAGGTAATTGAACAAGAGCTCAAAAACATAAGAAAGTGACTGGGACTATCACCGGCATCATTTTGGCATCAAGAACACAAATTCAGCGCCGAAAATGAGGCCTAAATTTCAAAATTTCTTCAGCTTCTGGGGGCTCTGCCCCTTGAAATTTGTTCAGTAAAATGATGTTATTTTCATCATGTTCATCTTCTGCTTCATTTCTGAGTAGGTACCTACTGCCGTTTTCGACTTGCAAAAATACATTCTCTCGACTAGATGTGACATATGCATGCTTCTTGTTATTAATATTAAAAATACAAAAAAATAGAAAAAACAATTTTTGTTAACAAAATAAAAAAATTGAAAATATTGCTGGTGTCAAAATTAGCCCATTTCCAAAGGAAAAATTTGTTTTGAAACAATTTGATAAAAAAACACCTGTTTTTGTTTTAAAACAAACTGTTTTTTCAACAAAAATGTTTTTTTTTCAAAGCCTTGTTTTAAAACATGTTTGAAACAATGTTTTAAAACAAACTGTTTTAAAACAAAAACAAACAACCCTGGAAATGTGGCATAAAAGAAAGTTTCGAGTCCATCCAAAGTGCCAGGTTTCGAACATAGTTATTCCACTCAAGTGGCATTCCACCCAAAGTTATCCGATAGGTCTCCAGATCGATCACATTCAAGAGAGTTGGATGGCCAAAGACAACAGGTTGACACTTCGCTTGATTTGAGGATAGCCCGTTTTCCGGGACCAGTTTTCAGCATCCATCAATACAATCATTAAAACGATTGATAACAACTTGGAAATTTGCAGAATCAAAGTGCATTTTAATCTGCAAGCATTTTCAAAGGCGAATATCGTGGAACCACTTTTTTTAATAGATCTCTTTCCACTTATGGTGCGATTGATGTGATATTTTAACCAAAACACCTCCCAAACATACCAAAAATTCTGAACCTCAACCAAATGTCCAGTACAATTCTGAACCATCAGAATTCGCAGCACATTTTTAATGCTTTTTTCTACCTAGATTTCAAAATGGCCCAAAGAAGAGGCGAGCAAACTTCATGGTTGAGGTTCACTCCAAAAATGGCTCAATTTTACTCTTTCATATCAAATTTAAGCCCAATGGGACCATCACTTAGAGAGATCTAGACTAATTAAATGTTTAGCGATCCTGCTTTATTGAGCTTCCACTAAATTATCTCAGTTCGTGGACCAAGTGGAAAGATCCAGTTCAGTGTGTATGAAATCGCAGTGAGGAGTGTAACAAAATAAAAAATAAAAGTTGAATAAAATTGGTCTAAACACCGATTCTAGGTTTTCAGTGCGAAGCGTACCAAAACGAAGGGACCTAAAAAAGTCAGGGCACCCAAGATTCTCAATTTTTGAGGGCAACCAATACTTTTAGGTGGTACCTACCTACACTGTTGCAGCCCTAAGGGTGACCCAAAATTCACCTTGAACTCTTTTCCTCAGTTTTATACAAGGTTACAAGCAGGGATGGGTAAGTATAATACTTAAGTAGGCCTATTATACGTGAGTTTTCTACGTATAATACGTCGTATTATACGTACGTATAAAAGTGTTTTATACGTAAGTATTATACGTGTGCAAAAATTTAACATGTGTGACACATGACTTGAGGGTGGAATTTAACGAGGAATTCAATTCTGAAGTTATTTCAGAACTGAGGGTAGCGTGGGAGGAATAAAACCTGAATCCTGAATTTAAGTTGTGGGAAATGATGACGATCGCAGGAAGGGATTATTGAAACAGCTCAAATTGCATTTTTAGATTTTTGTCCAAAATGATGGCTTTGGATCAGCATGCGATACGACCACGAGGTTAAAAACAGAAGGTTAAAACAGAAGAAAAAAAAATAAAACTGTGACTTTGTTTTTATTCTCTTAACGTGGTCGCATCGCCTGCTGATCTGTTCACAATGCCAATCACTGCTTACAAACATTTATAATGGTGGCTTTCTTTTCAAAACAGGCCGCATTGTTGCACAGGTCTGTTGGCGAAAATCAAGAAAAATAATTGCCATTTTCTCCCGAATTTTCATCTGAACTGAAAATACCCCGTGCCTATGATACATACATCGACGAACCATAAGCTGTCCAAGTACTCAAATGCAAGATTTCTCACTCCCATCCTACAGCTGGATTCTTGCTTGCATCTGGCAGGATTTTGATTAACCTTTTTTTTCAACATTTGCAGTTCGTGACAGATTTTCTGCCACGAGCTCTACACTGATCTTGGACAAACGTTTTTTTTAGTCTGCACTCCACGCTCTCATGCCATCAAGGCAATCATCAATGGCGAACAGCAAAGTTCTCAGAAAACAGCAATGTTCATCACATAGACATACCTGGGAAAAGGAAGGGAGGGAAGGATATGCGATCGTCAGCTGTCTTATCTGTAAGGAGGAATGGGTAAAGTAAGGAGGGGACAGGAGTTCGGAAACATATTATCGGAATGTGGACGGGACCCAGTCATGTAGCATTCAATAACAGACAGACAACAATCACACAAATACAATCACTCAAGAGCAGGGTTGGAAAAAAATGTGTTTTTTTCTTAAACATAAAAAACGTTTAAAACATGTTTTTTTATTTTAAACATTTTTTTTCATCTGTTTTTTTCCTGTTGTTTAAAACATGTTTTAAACGTGTTTTAAACAGTTTTAAATGTGTTCCAAAAGCTGCCAAGGCTAATTTTGCAATAAATTACTGACAATGGTACTTGAAAAAGGCAACAATTATGGTTTTATTGATAACAATAACAGAAAAACGTTGAAAATTGAGTAAATAAACAAAAAGCATTTTTTTGTTTTTGCAGATTGTTTTAAACAAAGCATTTCAAACAAGTTGCGGTTGTTTTAAACATGTTTAAAACACGTTTAAAACACAATTTTGTTTTAAACAAATTGTTTTAAACAAGTCGTGATTGTTTAAAACATGTTTAAAACTGATTGTTTTAAACGAACAACCCTGCCAAGAGCACCCCTATGCAATCATCATCAACCGGTACATACCACAACCATTCACAATCTGTAATGAAATCTGCAAAATAGGTACCTAGTGGATAAAAATGAAATACTCGTAAAGATGAAAGAAAATGAAATGGGAGGTGATGAAATGATCGCGATGAAAAATGATGAAGCAATCGTGATAAAACGATAGTGCCAATGATTGCATGGTCACCCAGTGAATTTATGCCAGGCCTTCACTCCAATGCTGCATGCATTAGTACTTCGTTGGTTTCAAGCATGTGTGCTTTCCATTTACTGGCTGTCGCTGCTGAGTGGTTTTTCCGGTGATCGCAAAAATCTGGACCTCCAGGCTGTCAGACCAGAAAGAGAATTGGCACTGGAATATTGAGTTGGCCCAATGAAGTTGGGTAAGGCAGCTCCGGATCGAATCCGGCAGTCAGGATTTCTGGGGCCACCCTCGTTATGACACAAGCTTTCCTAGCAAATGAAGGTTGAAAGGATAAGACAAAGCAAGAGGTTGGTTTTTGGCACTTTCTCATTGCCACCATTCTTGCATCCATTTGCTGCTAAACAATAATGTCACCAGTTATGTTATTTTTTTGCCTTCTCCCATTATTGTCATTTTTAGTTTTCTGTGCACTTCTCTCTTTTACCAGGCACATGAGCTACATGCATCTAGACCTACGAATGTTATAAAAGATGCACGTAAATAATTCCAATTTTGCAGCATCAACATTCACATGGTTGGTGCACATGCAATTTTGAAATGCATTTTACAATGGTGTGTGGCTCATACAATCGTGTATGGCCAACTTTTGCGGGGCATCACTGGTTAACCGTTTTAATTTTTTTTTCCTTCAATTGATGATGATGCTTGTCATTTATTTAATGCGAGAAATAGAATGTTAGCATGTTAAAGAGCAGCTTTTTCTGCAAAAAATGAGGTGTCACTCGACTTTTAGGTTTTATACGTTTTCTACGTGTATTATACGCACGTATTATACGTGGAGTTTTATACGTTTACCCATCCCTGGTTACAAGGCACCTAACTGTTATTAATTATTGCAAGTTGATCCAACAGGAAAACAGAAATCATTAAGATTTAAGAAAAAAATCTATCCCCAGCGGAAGAAAATTAACAAGTTTGAAAAATGGATGAAAAATGAAGAAAAAGCTATCAGGTGCACAAGTGTGCATTATTTTGCCTCTTGCATTGGCAATGTAAAATCCCATTGGCTTGTCCCAGCTTGGTGGGGACCAAGATTTTATGAAAAAAGAAAAATTGCCCTTTTTGCATAATTGTGTGGACCGATGTGTTGAAATCTGTAAATTCTGATGGTGAAAACAAATTGCAAATATCTTTCAAATAGAAAAATGGCACACAGAAAACCGTAGGCATGTTTTCACTGCTCGAGGTGATTCGGGCAGGGAAATGAAATAATTGTCCTCGATCTCACTGCTATTTTTGTCAAATTTTTGTTTTTTTGGCTTTTTGTATTTTGCCCTGCGCAGTCTATTCCGGTTATGTCGTTTATAAGGGGAGGACACAATAATTGCACGATCACGGGGAAACATTTTCAGAAAATAGCTGTCCTCTGAGCCATGCATTTGTGTCCCCCCTGTGCACCATCAGACAGTACAGGTTTTGTCTTTTCTCCGTCGTGCAATTGCGCAACTCTCTGGTATCGTAAAATGTTTTCTTTTTGCATTTTCTCTTTTCCTCCCGATTTGTTTTTTTTTTTTGTTTCTGCTTTGTTTCTTTGTTTCTGCAGATTGGGTTGGGTGAGGTCCAAGTAGTTTTAAGTTAGGCTTCAATTTCACTGCACAGAGAACCCTAACCTAACCCAACCTAACCTAACCCAATATTACCTCACCTAACCTGACCTAACCGACTACCCGACAGAAGGACACACTGGACATGACAGATGGAAACAAACAATGATCACTGATCAGCACCACCGAGTGTCGCTTCACAACTGATCACTGGAAAAAAAGAATCTGAAAACAGGAGGTTGTGTGGCGTAAAACCGAGTTGTGTGTAGATCTGAACAATCCAGCCTCAAAAACGCAAAAAAGAAAGATAAAAAAAAGAAGAAAAAAGAATAGGGCTGCCTACCTATTTCCCAGCCCAAGAAGATAATAAAACATAAATGAATGCAAACCTTTAACAGGAGTAAAAATCCAAGTCTTGGATAGATAAGTCTGTGGTCTGTGGAACCAACTCAATTTATAAGTTCCTTCTTGAATGGATCAGGACAAGAAGCCAAACAACATGATATTGGAATAATCAAACCTGTCATAAAACAATAAATTAGGTATCAATGAACAAAAAGGTGTCAAAAGAGGATACTGGGCCATGGGCGCAAATCACGGGGGGGTTGGGGGGTTCACCCCCCCAGAATTCGGTGAGTGGAATTCTGGAGGGGGTGGGGCCCTTTTGCCAACCCCACAGAGGGCCCCTGCCTCAGCCCTTATTTTCCCCCTCTGGGGCCCTTCGAACGCCAGAGAATCAATCCAGCTCCAGCTTTCAGCACAAAAACCTCATATCCAAAAAAAAACTTCAAAAAACACAAGACAAAAAAGGAAAGTAAAAGTGAGTGCCAACCACCTAACGCTGTGGAAATGTTATGATAGCGAAAAAAGTTTATTTATGGAATTCTGGTGGATTTGGGTCCTCTGCCAACCCCACAGAGGGCCCCTGCCTCAGCCCTTAATTAACCCCTCTGGGGCCCTTAGAACGCCAAGGAATCAATCCAGCTAGCTTTCTGGGCCCTTAGAACACCAGGGAATCAATCCAGCTCCAGCTTTCAATACAAAAACCTCATATCCAAAAAAACTTACAAAACACAACAGACTTGTGGGAAAGTAAAAGCGAGTGCCAACCACCTGCTGTGGTAACGCCGTGGTAGGTATGACAA
>JASGXE010005154.1:0-41063 GCA_030068105.1 Sinentomon sp. SZTP_YWyxl | reverse complement strand
TTCCTTTTCTTTCACCTTTGTCTCACTTTTATTCTCTTTTTTGTATGTTTTCATTTGAGATTGTGAATGGGTATGCTGTGGTGAGTGTGTGTGTGTGCTGTGCTGGTTAATGCTGCATGCTTGATGCTGATGGTATGGGAGGCCTTGTTTGGTAGCGTGTGTATGACTGCTGTGTGTCTGTTATTGAATGCTTATGACTAGACCCCGTCCACATTCCGATGATGTGTTTTTCCATACTCCTATACCTACCCTCCTCCCCCTCCTTCCTTTACCCTTTCCTAACGTTACGAATAATGCAGCCGACGGTCGCGTGTCCTCCCCTTCCCTCCCTTTCCCGCCCTTCCCTTTCCCTCCCTTCCACTTCCCAGGTGTATGATGACATTTGCTGTCACATGTGAGAACTTAGTAGCTGTTCTCCATTGACGATTGCCTTGTGGCATAATAACCTGCTTAATGCAGCGTCTGATACCTATACCTACCAATACCTATGCCTATGAGCTACATGCTCGCAGTTATTCATGGAATAAAAAAATGTATGTGTGATACAAGGACACTGGTAATGGTAAGGCAATGGTGCAATCAAAGCTGGAGTACGCCATTTACCTCGTGGGCAAATTCATCTAAACGTTAGGGCCTATCTTGGCAAAATACATGTCATGCAAAAGAAAAAAAAAATGCGAGCAATTTTGCATAAGGATAATCTCACTTACTCTGAACCACTTTTTAAACAACTAAATTTGGTGAATATTTACAGTCTGATTATTAGCAATTTGTCTATTCTTGCCTTCAAGCAAACTCTTACGCAGGGTTCCGGGGCCGGAGCAGATCACTTAGTCCGGTGGTCCCTGAAAACCAGACAGCTGGACAGCCAGACCGGACCTCCGGACCGACCCGGACGGGTTAGGTTAGGTTAGGGTAGACTATCCTAACCTAATCTAACCTAACCAACCCATCTTGGTCAGTTCGGCCCGGCGGTCCTGTCCGGTTTTCAGGGACCACCCTTAGTCCCCTGGACACTGTCGGAGAGAGACACAAGATCAAGTAGGGGCCTACCTATCTTGCTTAAATAGGCCTCTTTTTCCAAAGATAACGAACAACCATGGGCAAAGATCATTGACTTCAGAATTGTAAAAATTTGGCATAAACTACCGAATTATTTAGTTTCCATTTTCAACCTGGCGAAATTCAAGGTTCAACCAAAGGAATATTTGATCTTCTTGCCTTTTGACGACTTAATGAAAAAATTTGCCTTTTGATGACTGAATGAAAAAATGACATTTTTTTTGAGCCAATAAAACCTTTTTGAGATGAACATTGCTTCATTCAAAATGGACCAACCTCCCCCTCTATTGACATTTTTTGGATATAGTTATCCACTGGGGCAATCAAAACCAACCCTGTTGCCTTTTGCTTTATGCTGGATAAAGTTTTTGATAAAATTTGATGTAGGTACTATCTTCCGTTTGTTCCCCCCTGCACCATAAACTGAAAGAATTTATTCATGGTTACCTACCTGGGTATCTAGTTGATGGTGCATTGGCGAAACATTTTATGTTCTTATAGCAGCAGATTTTACTAAACCAAGAAGAAATAAATGATGGCACACAATCTGATATTTTCAGATTGTATGCCATCTGTTCCTGGTTCTGTCGAATTCGGTGTTATCATAACACCGAATTCGACAGAACCAGGAACAAATGTGATAACATCAAATAAATGACGAGATTTGAATAAACAGGCAGAAAAACTGATGACATCAAAACTGATGTTCCAAATTTAAACCAAGCAGTGAAAAACTTGATGCTGTCAACAATTTCCTAAACCAGGCAAAAATCTGAGGACATTATCTCTGACAACACCAGACACGACAGAACAAGGAACAGTTGTGATGACATCAAATCTGATATCCAGATTAAAACCAGGCAGAAAAATCTTAATGCCATCAAATCTGATTCTACAGATTTACCAGGATCAAATCCGTTGATTCGTATAACATCAAACATGAGCTGATGATATACCAACAACAAACATGATGGCATCGGATTTCGGATTTTGCCAAACAATTCGGAATTGTTTACTTCTGCACAAGAATTCCCCGACTCGTCCCTTTTCTCTGAAATTCCCCAACTTTCCTGTTTGCTTAATTTAATTTAATTTAATGTTAATTTAATGTTAATTTGCATGGGCAAGGCCCTGGCGCAAATCAGCAATGCAATGAAGATTAACATTAATGACCAATGACATGAATGCTTAAGGATGCAATGCACTCGGATAGTATCAGCTAGTTGCATAACTTAAAACTTGTAACATTGAAACAAAAAAAAATGTTATAATATCCCACGCTGTTCGGCCAGCCATGACCCTATGTCGCTTTTAAAGGTAGCCACACTTATATCCTCACCATTTCCAAGACACTTGGATGAAGCAGATTCCATTCATTGACTGTTCTAGTGACAAAAGAATATTTTCCAACACCCTTGTAGGAGCACTGTGCTCAGAGTTTAAAATCATGGTCATGTCTCCCCAAGTAGCTAGCAGGAGCTAAAAACTCTTTTATATTTGACCAACCACCAGCATTGCTTACCTAGTCCGAGAAATAAACCACCCAGTCTTGAGATTTTTCTGCGTGAGGCCAGGGAGTTCCACTCAAGGTTTTCCAGCATGGATGAGACACTATCCATTGGCGCATATCTCCCAGATACAAAGCGAGCAGCCTTTCTTTGTATTCTCTCCAACTTTTCAATTAAATTCACTCGGTAAGGGTCCCAGACAGATGAGGCATATTCTAGCAGAGAGCGTACGAGGGCAAAGTATACTTTCTCCTTAGTTGGGCCGTTTGCTTTATAGAAGGTACGCCGAATAAAGAAAAGGGCAGAATTGGCTTTACTGACCACCTGATTTATATGTTGTTCCCAGTTTGAGTTTTTGGTTAGGATGATTCCTAAATATTTAGTGTGGTCCGCTGTAGCCAGTTCTTGGTCGTTAAGGTAATACCTGCGTATATGAGGGCTAACTTTGTTATTAAAGCTGATTGTCACACACTTTTCAATGTTAATTCTCATTCCCCAGCGACGGCACCAGTCCATGATAGCATTCAGGTCGCTTTGCAATTGAAGAGCGTCACCAGCAGACCGAACAACAGTGGAAACAACACAATCATCTGCAAACAGATGCATACGACAACTAACAGCAGAAGGAAGATCATTTATAAATATGGAAAAAAGTTGAGGGGCTAATACACTACCCTGCGGGATGCCAGAGGTTACTGCCTGTGAAAGAGAAGAGGTCTGGCCAACATATACTTGCTGTGAACGTGAGAGAAGAAAGTCAACTAACCAATTTAGCATCAGCGGATCCAGGCCCAGTCTCTCCAGTTTTTCCACTAAGGCCACGTGGGGAACTAGATCGAAGGCCTTCTCAAAATCAAGAAAGACAGGATCTAGTTGCCCAGAAGCATCCAGTACATTGGAAACGAACTGTGTGAAGTTGACCAGTTGTGTCTCACAAGAGAACCCATGGCGAAATCCATGCTGTGCAGAGTGGAGAATCCCATGTGATTCCAAAAAGGATTTAAGATAGTCTGACAAAACATGCTCTAAAACCTTGCAACATGGACTTGTCAGGCTGATGGGCCTGTAGGACTTCAGAAGTTTGGGGTCTCCTTTCTTTGGTATAGGGCACACAAAAGCATGCTTCCATCTAATTGGCAATTTTCCAAGAAGAAGGGATTTTTTCATGATAATGAAGAGGAATTTGGAAAACACTTCAGGAAACAGCTTGTCATTCGTGTCTGTTGTTTTTCTTCTTTTCCTTAGTGATAATAAATCAGATATCACTTCGTGCCAATGATGACAGCATTTTTGCTGATAGCAGTACATGGAAGCTGCACTCCTGACTCTGAGGCCAATAAAAAAAATCAATTAAATATGGTGTGACCGAAATCATGACATCAACAAACACAAAAAACATAAGTTAAAAATTCAATTTATGATCAGCAAATGAATGGTCTGAGATACAGGCTTGTGTCGAAAATTTTTATGCAAGCTCTCGACTTTCCACCTACAGGCTACACCCAACCCAATGTTAAAGCATCTGCATCACCACTCCCAACACCGTGGCGTCGTTCATTAATTTTCCCGCATGCGAATCGTTCGTGTTTTTACTTTTAAAACCTGCACAAAATTTCCAAACTTGTCACCTGGCTGCGATGAAGTCCCAATACGCATTGCTCGAGACTAAACTTCATATGAAAATGAGCTATAAGGTACAGACAGATGTGTCGTGTCAGGAAGCAAGCAACTCGATGCTAGAACCATTTTAGCCATCATCCCTAAAAATTCTAGAAGTGGGAATATTTGAAAAACACCGTATGCTTCTTGTTAAATCAGGTTTTAGTTCAAACATGTTACAGTTTGTGCAAGCTCTTGGGCTCCAGACCGCCCCTGTGTTAGGACAAACTTTCGCGCAACTCGAACAGCGCGACCAGTGCCGTTCATAATCAACTTTCGAATAGCAGCTGGGCAGAACATTTGCCGAACTGTGGGAGCCCATGCAGCAGTGGTGTTTGGAATTGCAATGGGCTGACTCGCTTTTCCATCTACATCCTCAGTCCTTACCTGCGCATGCACATATTCATTGCGGCAATTCACTTCGTATTTGTCCTTGGCTTCATACCGCACATGATTAGAAACTGGTTGCGCACTCCGATAGCAAAGCAGCACATTTTTGCCTGATAGGTTCATCATGTCGTGGGAAACAGGTAGGTACCATGCTTGTTCCAGAGAAGCACAAATTGTTCATGAAAGAGAACGTTACGACATTTTTAGAAAGGGAAGGTGGGACAAATGAAACGAGGTCACTGGACCTCGTAAACCCTGAATTTTTTACTAGGGTGCAACAACATTGTGCCCTGACCACCTCGCCACTGATACATTTTCGAAAATGGAAATCTCTGAGCCTTCTCCTCATGGCAAGGCATTCCCAGCCCAGTACCTCGATGAGCAGTGTCACACTGTATTAAAAGGAGAAGTTCCCAGAAACATCGCTGGACAGCCTCAAGTGCATCAATGTTGCATCGAAGATGAGGATCCCAGGTCAGTCAGGTCACTATTGAGTATTCTAAAATGGAACGAACCAATGAGAAGTAAAGTATGTATTTCCTTGTTTAAAGTAAAGTTATTCATGTGGGAATGATGCTGGATAAGAAATTTAAGTTGATTTGATGCCCGTTTTACCATCTGAGTTCTGTGAGGGCCTCAGTTTAGGGTCGGGTTGAAATGTGGGTAGGTACCTATGCCAAGGTATTTGACATCATCTGGATGTGTCAACACAGAGAAACCAACGAAGTAGTCTGAGATTGAATGGTGTGCAGATGAAGCAAATGACATAGTAGATGTCTTTGCACCCCTCCACTAGGTGATTTCCTGGAAGGGGGCTAAGTAGCCAAAGTCCCTCGTCTTTCGGATGGCCCAGATGGGAGGTTATAGGAAGGAAGTCTCGTAAACACACTGTACGTTCGAGAACACCTAGCTCTACCAGGTCCAAAAAAGGCCTAGCAGTTTACACGACAGAGAAGCCACACATCACAAGCCACTTGCCTCCACTCTGCAGAGCATGACTCCCCATGGGAAATCTTGCTGGTTGGCATGTGCTGCAAAACTGATCCGAGTCGATTCCCTGGAATGCAAAGCGGAGTTGGCCTACAATAATGATTCTGGGGTATTGTTTTCCGTGTAAGCCCAAATTGTGCAACAAAGCTCATGCCGAGCTACCGGCCGTATGGCTGTCAGTTCATGATGGCAAATGATTCGATAACAAGCCGACACTTCAGATTTGAAATGTTTTCATGCCTTTTTTCAAGGACTTGTTTTTCAAGCCATCCTTTTGCAGTTTGGTTTTAGCAGTTTCATCATGCTGACCAAAACCAGCCAGTTAGAGATTCACCATGACGACTCTCTTCCTGGAAACGATGAATGAGATGCAAGATTTTGTCTTGTTTATGCTTCTACATACTTTCAGTCGCCACAAATGCACAAATTTGTGTTTTTTATTTTCTGTTTAAATTTATTTTTATTTTTTTTAATTCCAAGAGCAAATATGTAAGAAAACAAAGGAGTCACACATTTTATACAAATGTTTTTAATTGGCTATGTAACAATTTTAGGTACATCATGCCAGTGGGCACCAAATTTTCTACATTTTATTAAAAATTGTCTGAACAAAACATCCAATGCAACAAATGATAATCCAATGCAAAATGATGATGTAACAAGAAAAAAAAAGGATAGGTTATCACTACCAACCCATTGGGAAGCCTTGCAAGTTGTTGAAAAAATTACCAGCCAAGCAAGACGATTGTATAAAGTATTCACTTAACCTTGTCGGTGTTGACGTAACCTTTTTGCCCTTATGTTTCGAAAGCTGCAATGCACATCTGCAAGCAACACATGTTGCACAGGTAAGGTACCATTTATTTTTCCCAAGGTTCTATGTTTGATTTGAAAAGCTGCAAGGCACATCACCACAAATTACGCATGTTGCATTGCATAGGTAGGTAGGTACTTACCATTTATTTGTGCAAGGGGTATGTTAATCTCATAACCTGTCTTGAGCATAACTAAGTTCACACATGACTGGAACATGATAATGGCAGATTTGAATGAGATGAAAACGGGAGACTTTGCAGGATTGCTGCATGCGGTTGACCACTAGATGCATAAATTAATTATCCTCCCACCACCTGATTAGCAGAGTGATCGCATTTAGAAAGATGAGGTGGATACCTAAGTATTGTGATTCGGCCAGTGATGACAAAGTGGAACAGGATTTAACCAGTTTTGACGTTTGTTAACAAAAGTCCTTTGCCAAATTTCACCACCAATTGGTGAGTTTGAAGAGAGATCGACTACTGTACATTGCTTTTATAGTGATATAGGTACAGTAGTTATGCAAATCCATGAAAAATGATCAAAAACCTCATGCAATTTCACCGTATTGTCGGAACTATTACGGGTAGCTTAAAAAGATGGCCTTACTGATGTCCCAGATCTGCCAATGCAAATGCCATGGAAAAGCTTGTTTTTGATCAGTGCCGTGCCCACACTGACCAAATTTGGAAGGGAAAACAGGTGCACTCTATGCGTGTGCATGTAGGTAGCCCTTTAATGTTCATTTTGTGAATGTCTGTCCCCCTTTTCATCAGATTTCTTTTTGACCCCACACTTTTGGGGGCAACCCACAACCAATTTGAAGTTTGTTTCACACAGAGATGCAAAAAACATACTTCTGATAAGTCCCACCACTGCACACCAGCCAAGTTCACTGTGTAGCATACCATTTGGGTCCCTACTCCCATTCATTCTGCAGATTTCAATTTTGCACTCCACTGTGGGTCTGGGGGAGGCAAGTTTCAAACCCCGTCATATGACACTTCAAGAAATGGAAAGCATGTTGCTGTGCTCCCACAGTCAATCAGTGGGGACAAGGGAGAACTGTGGAAAATTGTTACCTTTCCCTTTGGGAACATAACCTATCGGTCGAATTTTTCCAACAACACTGGCAAGCTGCATCAACATCTGATGTTTAGCAAGATAGAAATCATGAAAACTAGTGGGTCTTCACCCCACTGCAGCCTTCGGCCGCAATAATGATGTTTCGGTGATGCATGTCCAGTTGCCATCTCTGCTAAAAGTGGCGCGATGTTTCCTGTCTTGTTCGAGTTTGTTACTATTTGTTTTGCAAATGGACAGGACGTTGAAACGATAATAAATGCTTGGCCCGGGGATAAGAAGACTGGTCCGACCACAGTTGCAGACAACCAGATGATTATACTCTCACCCTCAGATGGTCATCATAGGGTTCAAGCTGATCCAACTGATGATGCAGATATCAACCAAGGAAGATGACAAGTTAAAAACAAGGCAAACGATCGGCCGCAACCAAAAATGCTTACTTATCAACCGAAGCGTTGGAAGAGGGCTACCACGGATGCCAGAGCAATTAGACTTTTTACCAAGGGCCACCAAGTTTCGCCAGAGAACACACTACACTGCCATGAAGCGGCACTCAATTGTTGTAAGCAGAGATAATCAAAGATCCTATCAGAAACAAGACGTTTTTCAAAGGCTGAGAACTAAATGGTTCCTTTGTATTAAAAACGTAAACTCTGTACAAAAAAACACCCCCTCACAACATCCCCATCTTTCCTCTCTCCAAGAAGCAAAAGTTAAAACGGAAATGAAATGAACGAGACAGATGAAAGACACATTAAAACACTAAATACTTTCAACAATGCCATTATGGCCAGGGCCATGGATCCTCCACATCGGATCGCCCTTCTTCTCTGCACTTCACTCGCGGCCTCAGACCTCACCGAAAAAACCACCCGTGGGGTTTGCCACTCGCCCGGCTCTGACATTCCGCATTTCGCCGCACGATATAAAGTTTTGGCCAACGGGGGAGGAAATCTTGTCAACAGGCAATATGCTGCTTCTGTGACAATCAGCAGCCGACCAGCAGGAACCGCGTGTCCATGCAAATTGTGCCCAGCGATCAAGCACCAATTTCCGATTGCATCCAATGCAGCAATCCGATGTCGTGCTCAGAGAAACAGTGTTTCCCTTTTCACAATCTCCTCGAGAGATCATGGATGCCTCAAGGAAACGATATCTCGCCACTGTTGACGTCGTCACTTTTGTCCCAATCGAAACAGGACCGAAATCTCGAGGCAAGGAGATTTACACATTGATTGAACTCGAAGAATATTGCAGAATATGGTGCTGATCGAGCAATTCCTTTTTCGTTCGTACAAAGCAAGGTAGTGACTGGTCTGCCAATGACATGGCATTGCCGATTGGCATCGGATGAGAGTCTCTAATCGTGTCTGCCAGTGTATAAGTTTTTGCTAAAATCTCTCTGTCCTCTATTTCTCCTTTTAAAAATCCCAGTGATCTGGCACTTTTCTTGCGAGACCATCTATTTGGGGAAGGCAAGGTGCTTCTGCCTACAAATTGGGATTTCCACTGTGTTTATTGGTGTTTTTAAAATTTGGTTTGGTACTCTGTCTTGATGATGTAGGTACCTACGTTTTGAGGACATCGCATCAACGGTTTCAATTGTTGTTTTTGTTCTTTGGCTCTTTCTTCGCTGAATGCTGAGAATTCTGCAAATTAGGTCGTTCTCATGCTCTGTCCCAAGGCCCAGCACTGTTTCTTTTATTGATGCTTAGAGGTGGCAGATTCAGCAGTCATGTGTCTGCCAATGGTGAGCTGCTGCATTCACCTCAAACTATCCGGCTAGCCATGTGTCCAGAACAAAAGTGAATGTAGCATTTCCAAAGACCTTTCGACATGTAAGAGTCGGCCAGTTCGCTAGCGTGATTTGAAGAACCTGTCTTATCGTCAAATTTAATTAACAATGCCAACTAAATCTGAACTAACCTGCCTACCCCAGCCACTTAGTGCTTGTTGTCAGCCTACTGCTAACCTGCACCCATTGATACTTGTCAAGCTACTCTGCTTACTGTCCCCTATCGTTAGCAAACGTGAACTTCTTCGCATGTCTTGACAGCTCTTTGAACTGCTGTTGTTACCAAAGTGACAAAGTGCTTGCAGTACCTACTATCTCCGAAAATGAGTGGTGGGATTAAAAAAAGCTGCAAAAATTCACAAAAATTAAGAAAACCAGATTAAAATATGGAATTTTTGTATACTTTTATGCATTAGGTACCGAATTTTTATCTGGCTTTTCTTATAATTTTTGTACATTTTTGCATTTTTTCCAGTTTGTTTCCGCACCTTTGAAACAAGGTTAGTGCGTTTGCAAAAATATGGGGTTTGCATCGTGAAAATGTCTAATTCGGCCACACCAAATCACTGGTCAAATTTGATGTGAGCTTGTTTAATGTGGATTTCCCCACTTTGAGTGATGAGCCCAATTTTTATCATCACAACACGAAAAATGCCTTTTTGAACTATTGTTTGTCTGCAGACACATACAAAAACGATAGGTTCATCGTTTTATCAGGGTGCATCCCCTTTTTGCATGCCATTTTTCAACATATCACTTTTGACGAACTATGATAGCCTGACTAGGCAAGTAGGCACTTTGCTGGTTGTCTGACTGAGTCACATATTACAGATCGTCTGCCAAAGTGTTGCATTGGAATCTGATGTAAAGCTGACATGCACCCACCTTGAAGAGCCCACCCACATACCAAATTTTGACTCAGTGCATGCACGGAACTTTTTAACCACTCGAGCCGGCAGGTCTACGTAAAAGATGATGGGAAACATCATTCTAATTTGGCTACTCCGTCATGTGCATAAATGGTGCATATGCCCATTTCAAATTAAATTTGCAACAAAAGAAGGCATAGGTGTATGCGATGTGAAACTTGGATCAAAAATGAGGGGTTGGTGTGGTATACCTACACCCAGTATCTTTTTTAAAGAAAGAAGGAAAAACATTTCATTGTCTGCGTAAGACGATTTGGAACTCACTGGGCCCCATGTGGCCTACCTGCATCACAATGAATAAAAACAGGTTTGGAACAAAGCACTCTGCAGTGATGCTTCAGAGTCTAACCTCCCATAAAACCACAATGAATAATGCAAATGTGCTGGAGATGGCAAGGAAGTATTGGCAGAATGGGGAACAGCCTGCAATTTGACGACAAGTTGGTTATGAGAAAATATGCACCAGAACTTTGTAAACAAATTATCATTCCTTGTGATAAAAAAAGTCACCTACCTACCTACTAAATCGACCATACCCCCAAGGCCATTTCACATCGTGCTGAGTTTGGTTGGGTCAGGTTGCACTTGATTAGGCTAGAATAGATCTAACTTAACCTAGACCTAAGCTAATCAAACCTGTCCTGACCTCACCCTACCCAGCAGTGTGGAAATGCACATGCGTACGATCGCTTTTGTTTGTGTCACCGACGACCAGGGCAAAAAATCAATGCATTTATTGAGAGATCAGACTTCGAGAGTGTCAGACAGGAGCAAGATCATATACAGGGCTGCAAAAAGTCGTTTGGAGCCCTGGAGCACGAATTTTGGAGCCTGGTCAAATTTTGGCCGATGAGCTTTTTTTTTTTGCTCGTCAGCTTTTTCTTTTGCTGGTCTGCCGTTTCGGTCCCTGTCGAAAAATCAAAAAGAGTGCCCCTCGCTCGCCGATGTAGATGTTTTTCCATCCGTACGAAAAAGTTGGAGAGCTTTTTTTTTTTGCTCTCCAGCCCAATTTCGATCCCGGTCGGCCCACAACGCTCCCGGGAGCAATGCTCCCGTGCTCCCGACGTTTTGCAGCCCTGATCATATATTATATGGTTGATGGAAACTGATATCACATCTAACTGGAAGTCGTTGAACTTGGAAGTTTTCAGCACCGACTTGCAAATATTGGCTCAGGCATACAGTTAAAGTTTTAAAACGTTTTCTTGCAGTTAGGTACAGGGACGTGGCCTAGGTCAGCCTTGGCCCTGCAATCGAGCGAATTCTCTATATTTAGTCCACATGCTCAGAAGATCAGATGTCATTGAATTTGTTTGGCCAGCTTCAGTGATTTTTCTTGAATAGGCCTGGTCGAATCCACTTTCCACTTGATTTGGCTAAACGGATCAGTTATGAACATCCGATACTATGGAGGAATTGAAGGGTATGATTACTTTCTGTAGGATTGCATAATGTGTGTGTTTTTTATGTTTTTTCAGAGGTTTTTTGATGTTTTTCAGGTGTGATCATCTGCGAAATTTTATTTTCGTCATTGAGGACAGTTTTTTTAGTTTGTCAGGTGGCCAGTAGGTATTTCATCTCCATTTAAGTTTATGCTTCTTACTTTCCACAGTTCTACCTTGGGGTAACTTCAAGGAAAAAGTTACCGAGGAAAGTTTGGCAATTTTCCTGCTGATACGGATCTTTGCTCTGCCCACACAATCTTCTCCGGTGTATTGTGTGGAATGAAAAATGGCCTGTAGTAGTGTTAACGGAAATATTTTGCTCACATTTTGCAAGCTCCAGTTCACTTAGTTGGGTTGTCTTTGGCAGGGATCCCAGCCGTCCTATAAAGTCCTATATTGTCCTATATTTTTAGACTTGTCCTATAATGTCCTATATTTCAATCAAACTGTCCTATATGTCCTATATTTTATCGTAATTTTGCCTTTTTCAGCAATTTTACTCCCTACAATGTCCAATATTTCAAGGTAACTGTCCTATTAATTTTGCTTTTTTCAGAATTTACTCTCTACAATATCCAATATTTCCAGGAAACTCCATATTGGGGTCGGTTCTGCAATACAAAATGCATTTTTGCTGATGGAATGATTTCTATTCGAAAATGATATATGATTTCAACAATTTCTATTGCAGCAATGATGAGCAAAAACAGCTTTTGTACATTTTGATTAGGTACCTAATGTACTGTTCCTTCAAGGAAATTGAGATTCCAACCAATATGAAATAACTGCAATAATAATAATAATAATTGTCTGGGGTTTTTCTGTTTTGAAAAGTCTGGGAATTTTTTAACCCTCGAAACGGCTGGGGACAATCCATGTAGCTGGACACAACAGCGTGAAAACGTTTTTAAAAGATCCTGATCTTCAAACCAAATTTTCAGGTGGTTCTGGCTTCGCGCGATTTGCATTTTTGAACGAGGCATGAAATAAACTGTTATGTGCCATCGAATCCCAATCTCCAATTATTCAATTATTGGTTTCATTTCTTTTGAAACATGTTGCCGAAAGCCAGCAGGAGACAACTTGAGAAAATTACATCTGGCTAATTTTGGAAACAGAGGCACTGAGAACATCCATCATGGCAGTGTGTCTGCCTGAAAGCAGCAGTTTGTTCAGGGGTAATGACAAAAAAAATTCATGGTCGGAGAAAAATGGTGATACCAAAACATTCTGTGAACTTCTTCGTTGCCAGCTGTGTGTTTCTGGTAAATTAGATCTGAATTACCAAGCCCTTTATTAACCCATCGACAGGTAAGTTTTTGGAAGCCGACTGTCGCCAAAAAGCAGGTTTTTTAGGAGTGCATAACAAAATGACAGCAGTGTATCACTTTTTGTTCATCAGACTGTCCCTTCATTGTTCATGGTATTATCCGAGAATGCAAGGTCCATTCAAAAACGAGACATTCCCAACCTGATCTTCCTGCAACAGCAGTTGACTTATTTCACTGACAAGCAGGATCACAACATTTGCCTTTCTGTACCTATGGCTGGCAGTCTGCAAAGCCAATGCCTGCCGTGCGTGTTCTGCATGCAATTCCAAACTCAACCCCACGCCTTCCCCCTTCACAGCCAGCGGATTCTTTTTCTTCCTTCTGTCTTTTCCAAGCAAAAAAGTCTGAGGCAGCTTGATCATTTTTATAAGATCGTCTCAACCTTGAGGTGTCAATGTCAACGGCATTGCTCAAAATTCCGAAACATGACAGCCGGGCAATATGTCAGTCTAAATTGAATATTGCCATGTAACCAAGCATTCGATCAACAGCACAGGTTAGTGAACACGAAGCCATAGAAAAAGCTTCAGCATTGTGTTAGTCCGGCGAGAATAATCCAACTACACGGAGGCAACATTGCCAAAATTGGGATGAATGGAAAATTGCAATTCTGTTGGTGATGAAAATCTTTGGTCTGCAAGAAGCGTCAAAATCAAAATGACCCATAATCATGAATCGTGAGAAAACACTGCGCAATATCGTCCGACTTCAATTTGGATAATATGCAGTAATATCTGGCTCTGGCTTCTTTTCAACCTTTCAAGTTTCGCATCGCTGTTTCAGCTGGGTGCAGCTGACCAGAGGAAAGTTTCCAATATTTGCCAATAATTTTGACAAATTCCAATCTCACCCACCATTGCAGTTGGGATTTTGTGATCAAATGGTTCAGTCACAAGTTAGGATGGAAAAAATGCATTATTGCTCATTTTATACGATCTTGGAGCGATGCACTTTTTAAGGCCAAGCACAATTTTTAAGTGTCTGCCTACCTTCACACAAATTATTGGGCCAGTGATTCAATCTCGGTTTCTCAGCCAGGAAACATGCTACCTGTGTGGCATTATTTCTCCTAGATTACAGGTGTTGTTTTTGCTTGAGAGATTACAGGTGTTGTTTTTGCTTGAGACTGACATTTTGTTCTGTTTTCAGGGGCTCCAGCCAGTCTTCATGTGTGATTTGTGATGAAAATGGCAAGAAGTTGTCCCAAGTCACTGGAACATCGACCAACCACTGGGTGAGTTGCCTCATTTGAGTGTTCATTATGGGTCATTTTTTCCCTCTCAAAATGTATGCAAAAGCCTAAGGCTACAGGGTTCTGGGTTATTGGCGCCCGGATGGGATGATGTTGTTGCATTGCAAGTATGTACATATTTGCAACGCCTTTGGGCTTTTGCATGCGTTGAGCTGCTGCCAAATGGATAATGTTTTTGCCTTTTTCTGGTGGGTTCCAACCTAACTGCCTATTTCTGCTGTTCTCAGTCCTGGGACCCAACTGGAAATAAATTTTTCTTGCATCCAAAGAATACGACAGCCCACATCACACCAAAAGCCATGACTGTTGTTTTCAGCCTTTGTCCATAAAATCAGCCGGTGTGCCAACAGTTGACGTTGTCTGCCCATCCACTTGTGTTTTCATCTAGAAGTAACATAACTCAATGGCTATTATTTGCCCTATCTCGTCATACATAACCACTACAGGTCCGGCTTTGGAGCGTTAAGACAAAATCCAATGTCACCTGTGATCCAGTCGTTAAAATATCTCTTGGAGCTTTGGTTAAAATTTAATCCAATCTTACCTTATGTCCCATTTTGATGGCGAAATAGGCAACAGTCCACTAGATTACTGAGGCGTTGTGTATTTTTGGCCTTTTATGGGGGCTGGGTTAGGTAAAGTCTGAAAGAAGAATCCAATTAAAATTTCATTCGCAATTCAATGAATCCAATAAAAGCACAAAAAACTTCTGGGGTGAAACCTTGTTGGAGTATCATCCTCAGACCACGATCTGCTCAAATCGAACATCACCTATGGAAATGGATATTTTTTTCTGCCAAGATCCAGGATGATCTTGAGTCTCGACTTGCCTCAAACCTGCAATATTGTGCCCTGTCCTATGTACCTACGAATACAATAAGTGGATAAGGGTGTTTATTGTTGTTTATTACCTGCCTACGAGTTTTCCAGGTCTTTTTCTGAAATTTTTTTTGGATTTTTCCAACATCCATCCATTTATTGCAATTTTTTTATTGCAGCTGGTTGGTATGGATGAATGCCATCAACGGATCTCCGAACTTATCCATAGAGCCAAGTCTGAGGCAGGTCTTGAAGAGAGAATTCAGTTGTCATCTTTGGTAAGCTAAGCAGGTAGGTAGGAGACTAAAAGTGCTTTTTTTTTTTCTGGCTGCCTACTTGTTTGCATCTTTTTGGCATGTTCGATTTTTTTAAGGAAGTGCTGCAGAGGAGGGCCAATGTGCAAGCTCATCAGGAACACTTCGGGGCCAGTACACATCTCTACACTTCGTTGATTAAGTGGGATAGGTAGGTATTAAACCATTCCAGTAGGTGGGTTCAGGGTTGTTCTTCATGTTAGGTCTGTATTGCCTGTCTGGTACATGATATTGTGCCATCCACATAATGTTGGCTTGGGAAACTCTTGTTTGTTAGAACTTTCAGGAAACCACTTGGAGAGTTAGGGTATTCAACAACAAATCAGAAGAGGCCTACAAAGGTAAAGGCTGCTGAGTTGCTGATCAAAAATTGGGAGGAGGGCGTGAACTTTCCGTTGACAATCAGGTACCACAGCTTGAGTCTGTCTCCAGCAAGTGGGCATGCCTGTAGAGTTGTTTTCCTGCATGCTTGCGAAGACTTGATTTCTCAGAGTTTGTGGATGTTGACCGGAGCAAATTTTGCAACAATGTCTTTGGAACTTTGTAAAGTCGGTCCTCTTTTTTGATGTGACATGGGGTCGTTCTAGTTTTGAATATAAAGTGGGATGGGTTACAAAAGGGAGTTTTGGGAGAGTGAGGTGGACTAGTAAATATCATAAATTGTGAATTGACAAAATCTCAGGTGTGCAGTTGTGATGATTTTGCATCTGGCTGAATGAAGGCAGTCCATCTTGGAACATGCATCAACTGCCAGTGTATTCATGTCACATTTGATCGGAAGTGAATTCTTTTTTTTACCCTTTGCGGTCCTTTGTCGGACCCAGTCGGACTGGATCCAGCACTCTTTTGTTTCCTGTCTGGTCCCATGTCGGACTGGGTCCGACATCCATTTCGAGTTTGATTTGGTCTGTGGGACGGCATCCGACAAGCAGAGTGAACCTGCTGCACACGGGAGATCGAGAGCGGCATTCAACAGCACTTTTTCATCTTCATGAGATTGGTTGGGGGTAAGAGATGACGCTCGTGATGAGGCATTTTATTTGTTGTGGATTTTCAAGCGCAAGTTCAAAAAGCAAGAAAAAATTCGGAAGGATTGCTTCATTTTGCAGTGAAATAAATACTTACTGGTGCAATTTGGGACACACTGTGCTTTTCTAGAACGTGTATTCTGAGGTCAGGTGTTCCCTTAGTGATGGTAGTTCATGACAAACGTCTATCCATGATTATGGGACCAAAGTGATGGAAAATCTATAAATTGCAAATCTCTTGAAAAATCTAAAAACCCCATACTTTTAATAATAATTCAGACCAGAGGGGTTTTTCTCCAATTTTTGCAAAAAGATCGCAAAGGGTTAATTGGGATTACAATTGTGTTCCCCCTTAATAAATCATAACCATATCGATAAACATTCAATATAACAGAGGAAATATCAACGAATATGGAAAACCTCATTGGAAAAATAGCATTTGTGTTGGAGTGTGACGAAATCAAGGAAAACAATAATCTTTGTCTCATGATTGTACACTCAATGGCTGGACTTAGACATCGGCCGGAAAATTGTTCCAGTCGGATGCTGCCCTGTTTATAAAAGAAAATTTTCCACCACATTTTTGAATGATGTGGGCCTTACTTTGGGTGGTCATGACGGCCATTGAAATTCGGGATTTTAATGAAACATAGAAGGTCCCCCACCCCCGGGGTTTCTAGGCACTCGAAAAAGGATCAAAATACAGAAGACCTTCTTCCGAACAGCGAAGCTGAGCATCCATTGCAGACGTTACTCCACCTTTGGTAGTCACCTGTGACAAATCGGGCGGCATGCCACTGAACATGTCCGAATGAATCACAGTGGATGGCCGGATGAGGATCCCGAGAAGTGGATGCATGCTGTAAAATAGGCCTGACCAGTGTGAAGTAAGCAAGCTCACCAAGCTTCGTTGTACATTTCCTAAAATTTCTTTTTGCAAAGTGAAGAGCGCTACCTATTTGCCAATTTGGAAACTGTTGCAACTTGTTAAAAGTAGGTATCAAAAACGGTTTGGAATTGGTTTGAGACACTAAAGTTTTCTCATCTAAAACACATGTAAAACATTTGTGTGGTCCTGCTTTTGCTGAAACAAACTAGGTACCTACTGAACTATAAATGGTTACCTACTGAAGAACACTTCGAAGTTCGAATGGTTGGTGAGTTTCATGAATGAGACATTGCACCATTTGGAAGCGGCAATCTTCAGCAAATGATGCAATGCGACTAGATGGAATGTTACCCACAATGTCGTGAATGAAAACTGGAAACAATAGAGGGCCCATTTCTGTTAGTGTCTGTTACGTAATTTTATCTCTTGTTTTCAGGGATTGTGTTTAAGTGGTTGTGAACAAGAAGATTCCAATGAGAAATTAAGATCTGGCCTCGTCAACAGATTTCCAAACCTAAGTGCCGAGATTTATGTTGCCAGTGATACAGTCGGTTCTTTGTCGACTGTTTCCGACAATGGTAGGTAAGGTATGGCATTTCATTGGAGAGCACGTGGATCTTGGTCGTGTTTTAGGAAGCTCATGAGGCAAATTAACATGTGGGCCTAGTCTTAATGAAGAGATGAGGCTAACTATGTTGTTATTGGTAATGTGCCTTCAATCATGTATGTAGGTAGGTGCTAGCCCGTTTCTTGGATGAAGTGGTATTGGTCATTTCAGCGAGCGAAAATGCGGCTTCAAAACAAAATGCCAGCTCAACCTGATCTAATCCAACCTAACCTAACCTGACCTGACCTGCCTGACCTAATCTGAGCTTTCATTGCGTTAAAAACGCAAACTCTGATCCTGATGCTGTAATTTTGGCATCTGTAATTTTGGCTGTAATCCTGGTTGCACTGCCTTTGCTGCTGGCATGAACCTACATGAATTTAAAGCAGCACTTTTCTTCATGCTTTCGGATTAGCATAGGTAACCCCTCCATAGGTGCATCATTGCATAAAGCAGCTAAAACTTGCAAGTGGCTGTGGTGAATGATACCAACTCTTTTTGATTTCCCCACTTGGGTCTGTTTGGTACAACCTGGAAATATCACGTCTCTGAAGCAGGAAGGAACCTTTGCTGATTTTTTTACCAAGAAAGTGGGTTGGACATCAGACCTTCGAAGGTGGTCCTTCTCTTTTTGCCGATGGGAGGCCCTTCTCTTTTGGCCGACATCAAAGTAATGATGGCGGTGTCAATCCAGAGAGCAGTTGCTCTTGTATTTGAAATTATTGCACACTCGACCCCAATTTGGCCGGCACCATGAATTTGGGGGATGCACACGGATTTTAAATGTGAAAGAAACTGCTCTCTGGTTTGATACCGTTATGGTGTGTAGCAATTTATTGTCATGCAGTCGCAAGCCATCATCTATCACCAAACCAAATGATCCTAAATAACCACACCTAGGTTTCGGTGGGGAGATGTTGTCAGGAATAAAATTTGCTCTGGAGGAAATGTTTGCCCCTTCCTCGCTATTTTCAAAAGCGGCGGGACAGGATCACGAATTTGCTCCCGAGCGAATTTTATTTCTGACATCATCTCCCCTCCGTTGCCAGTTAGAAGTGTTCCAAATTTAATGCCCCAGTTCTGCAGGAGGTATTTTAGGGTCGAAACATTTTGTACCACCATTGTCCATAAAAATCATGCATTGACGACAATGTTGTTGCATTAACCATGTTATGTGGGTGTAAAAAAGCTGAGCCACCGATAACTTTTCTCAAAAAAAAAAAAAAAAAATGAATGGGCTTGTTGGGAATGTAAAATGCAACATTGCCCAACTGTCTGTTTGCAATTTCT
Organism: Sinentomon sp. SZTP_YWyxl; assembly: GCA_030068105.1. Classification (NCBI taxonomy): domain Eukaryota; kingdom Metazoa; phylum Arthropoda; class Protura; order Sinentomata; family Sinentomidae; genus Sinentomon; species Sinentomon sp. SZTP_YWyxl. The sequence continues at coordinate 21,853 of JASGXE010005154.1, read as the reverse complement.
AAAGTTCACTGACTTGTGGTATTTTCAATCTGGAGCTATCAAGATAACTGGATAATTATTTGTCTGATCATTTTTTGTCTTCCTAGGTGGAATTGTGCTCATATCTGGAACTGGGTCAAACTGTTTGCTCCTGAATTCTGATGGGAGTTCCTCATCTTGCGGTGGTTGGGGCTACATGATTGGCGATGAAGGGTCAGGTGAGGTGTGTTGTTAGACCGAGTTGCTTGTGTCATTTTTCTGTGAATTGCATTGCGTTGCAAAGTTTTTTTTTTTACAATGTTGATGCATAATTTACGACACTTTATCGAAATCTGATTTTGAAGTGAATTTGTTCGTTTTGCTTTTTTTGCATTTTCACTTCGCTGCAGCAATTTTTTCATTTGGGCATAGGGGTGGAAAATGGAAATGTTTTTATTATTATTACTGTTACCTGAAGTTCAGTAGTTTTGCCAGGATTTCGAAATTGGGGGTGTGTGAAGATTTCCAGGGGGTCTTATCGAGCTGAAGAATCTGGGCGCAGCCCAGACGGGGGGTCTGGGGGACGGAGCCCCCAGTAATCGGGGTGTGGGGCAGCGCCCCAGTGGGTTCCAAGGGGGAGAGCCCCTGGCGGGGGTGTGGGGGGTGGAGCCCCCCAGAAGCTGAGGAAATTTTGAAATTTGAGAGTTCATTTTGGGGGCAAAATTGATGTTCAAGAGGACAAATTTCCTGCCAGGAAGAGCCAATAGCACGGCCAGATGTGTCTTGTTGGCAGCCAGCCAAACTGATTCACACACCATCCTCACTGGGGTGTTTTCGAATTTTTCTGGGGGGTGTACGTAATTTTCCGGGGGGGGGGGGGGTGTTGACCCCCCCTAGCGGGGGTCTGGCAAAGCTACTGCCTGAAGTAACATTCATTTTGAAGAATTTTGTGCTTTTTCACAAGATATTTTGTTGTGGCTTGAGAATGTTGTCCACTTTTTCTTTGATTTTTGAGCTTTTTGACCCGAGAGGTACTGTTGTCGGTTGTACCATACTGGAGGAGGAAGGAGATAAAAATAGGCCAAAAGGAAAATTTAAAAAAAAAAAAACATTAAAAACTACCTCGCTCGCAATGCATTCTTAACATTTTCATTTTCCCTTGCTCTCATGCCATACCTGTTTTTTGGTTTCGTATTTGCAGCATACGGGCTGTCGAGAACGGCTCTCAAGATATGCATAGATCATCAAGACAACTTGGAGAGGTCCAAATTTGACACAACCGTCGTCTGGAGCTACATATTGCTGCATTTTAACCTGAAGTGCAGGTGAGTTGCTTGAAATGCAATATTTTGCTTTGCACTCTCAGTAATCTTGCCTGAATTATTGAGGCCATTTTCGGATTGACCGTGCATCTCATCAACCAGAAAAATTCGAGCGTTTTCCAACTGGGAAAAGCCACATGGTCGCCAACACAATGCAACGGCCCAAACGCCATGACAATGAATCACCAACCTGCCGCACAATGATTTCCATCCATTGCTTGACCAGGGCTTAAAAGTGTCCAAGAAAAAGGGCCGGGGCTCACTTTTTGGAAAAGGGCACTTGATTTTTTGGGGCAGGAATTTTTCGGGGTGGGCAAAAAATATTTTGAAAGATTATCCTATTTGGATGTTCCGATGCGTTGCACGAAGCGCAACGCCGGGGGAGGGGTTCGGGGAAAGAAATTTTGAAAAAATGGAACCTCAAATGGTGCTCAGAACACTCAATTTTTCAAAAACAGCATTTTTCCACACAATCCCCATTTGCCCACAACAGCTGACAGGGTCAAATCAATCAACGAATGTTGTCTTTTCAAATCTGCAAAAAAACACGACACGACCAAACAATGTTTACTGTCTGCACTCCGCACTCGCTTGTCGCTGGCTTTTTTTATTTCGCGACTGACTGCCTTTGTTCTCCCGCTCGAATGCTGGGATGGGGTTGGGATTGGCGTCTCCAAAAGTTTTCTTTTTTCCCAAACAAGCAAAAAAAGGCACGACAGATTTCCGACCCGGCAGGAGAAAAAGGGTTGGGCGCAATACATTGTGTGTGGAATGCAGGACTAAACTGTCGCATAAGAGCTCACCCACCCCATCCCATCCATACGTTCAAGCTGGGACATTTTGATTCCTTCAGAACTGCAATGAGAGGCGTTCCTTCTGCTGTATTTTGAGTGGCAATGAAACATGACGAAACAGCAACAGAAGAAAAACTTCCAAGAAATCGGAAATTGGCATTTTGTGGAGTCGTGGCAAAGGGAAACCGGGGCCCAACGAAATTGGGCAGCCGGGGCCTGGGCCCTGGCTACTGAAGGGCAGGCCGGGGCCGGGTCCCGGTGGGCCCCGGCCCACTTTAACCCCTGTGCGTGACCCGTCTGAACTGCACAGTCGCACAACACCAACGGCGGAGAACACAGTGTCATTAGACTTGAAAATGGCTCCAGACCAGGGGCCGAAGCGTCATCTCCGAATATGCTGAGTCGATCCGAAAGTGGCCTTTATTCAGGTAATAACTGACAGTGTTTGTAAAACGAATCGTGGTGCCAGACAAAATAGGACTTTGCTTTGCAAATTCTTGTAATCACGACCAGGCAATCCATGAAGTTTCCACCAATGTTCAGAATTGAATTTACAATGGTAAAAATGCTGACAGTTTTCGTATTGTGAATCAAGACGGAATCTTGACGATCTTTAGTGTGTCTGTATCATTTCTCTGTCCATGAGCAGGTGTCTTGTTAACATTCTGTAAACAGTGGGCTGGAAACTTGGAGATGTGTCTGACACTAAAATATCACCCTTACCAGGATGTACGACGATTTTATCTCCATGGTGCGAGTTGAGTCGACGTTTCAGGTGCATCGTGCGTCCGTTATCAAGACGAGTCTCGTCTTGAAACGGACGCTCGATATCCCCGAAACGTCGACTCAACTCGCACCATGGTATATTTTTATAGGCTGAAGTTCTGTGTCGGCTAAAAGATTTTTGTTCTGCAAAAAAGTGTGGGCAAATGTGGAGAAATTAAAAATGCAGTCGATGGCAGAAGGCACCGAATATTTAAGCTCTTGTTTCTGAAATGACTAAAAATGCCATGTAGTGCCATAAATAGTGCTTTTTCTATTGTGACCTGCAGATATTTGGCTTTTTAATATGCCAAGAGCTAATCCACTCACAGGGCATCATTCGTTTTCTTCCTTCCCATCTATTGAGGGGCAATTTGCAATATCCAAGGCTCTCCTTTTCCATTGATGGATAAGTTGCCCATGGAATTGGAATTCGGGACCTCCAAACAGGAAGCACCTGTGCTAATCTACAGGTCACCATAAACCAGGTGATGCAAAAATCCGCATGGTGTGTAGGTTCGTTTTTTTGTGTATCGATAAATGAAAAAAAGTTTCCTACTTCGAAGCTCTCAGCGATGAATCATCTGTTTGCAGTGTTGCGAGCGTGGCTGGTGTGAACATTGGACCACTTGGCTGCTTGCTCAGATGTTTTGCATACATCTTTTTCATCACATCAATATGTTTATCCTGGCTTAAGCTGCAATAAAACTAATGAAGGCATGTGCTGAAAGAAACCACTGATTGAAGTCAGAGTTGTCCTGACCTTGAATCGCAAGTTGGTGCATGCTTGCATTTGCTTGATGCTGGAAAATTACTTTGCTTGCTATGTGCTAGCTGGTTCTTACAGGTTACATCATCTTATCCATACGATGTGGAAACTGGCCAGGAACTTAATGCAAGCTTTAATTTAAAATAATGGAACAGCATTAACCCCTCAAGCCGGTACGACGTATGTATACGCGAAAACAAATCTCTCTGCCGGGCGGTTGTACGTATATATACGCGGGCGCGATCTCTTCATAAAGCCGGTTGTACGTATATATACGCGACAGGTAATGACGTCATTTAGCCTAATTTTATTGGTTTCAGCATCACAGAGGCGGCTGCTATTGGTGAATTCTTTCAAATAAAGGGTCCAATCATTCAAAATCAGCAATTGCATCATGAAAAAACTCGCGATTGGCGGAGCAGCCGACGGCAAAAAGACTGTGCGTTTTCAGATCAGAAATTTCACTCGAATTCGGCGGCTATCTTTTTGCGTGCACGTGTCACTTTTTGTCCGTTTTCATCGGATTTTTTTCAGAATGTTTCCTGGTTTTTCTTCGGTTTTTGGTCTTCAATCAAGTTTTTAAGGCTTTTTCACGCATCCTTCATTGAGAAGCCATCTATTTATTGGAATCTCATTGATATTTGGATCGATATTGCGACATGAAGGCAGCATTTTGGACTTCTCAACTTTTCACCATTGGATTCAGCGGACTTTTTTCATTAAGTTTGCCAACTTTTGTCGCGCTTGGTCAACTTGGTTTTCTGACATCTTGAACTAGCGGAGTCAAATATTTTGTTTACGCGTAAAAAAAACTTGCGTTTTTCTGAAGAAAATACTCTTAAAAGCGGAAAAAATCGGGGAATTGTCCATCGTACTTAGTGCCGGCTTGAGGGGTTAAGAAAGCCTGGGCATAGGGGCCAGCTGCTCCAAAAATATTGGCATTCACCTTGGTGTGTTACATTGTGGCTCACTGCTCAGTGGAAAACATGTGCACAATGTGATACAGTAATGGAGCCCTTGTCTGCCTGAAATCTCAGAACTAATTGCAGCAACCCACAAATTCAACCACACGACAACTTTGTTTTCAAAGTGCTTGGTTCCCCTTGGAGCATAGTCGTTGTGTTACAAACTTTTCGATTTGGTACTTGGGGCCTCCATTGATGGCATTTTGGAGCATCACTGGTTTTTTTGCTTTTCAGGAACGACATATTGACTCCATTGTACAGCTCGTTTGACAAGTCCCATTTTGCAAGACTGACTCTGAAACTGATGGAAGGAGCACTGAAAGGAGATCCACTTTGTCTCTGGTTGTTCCACAACACCGGAAACTTGCTCGGTCGGCACGTAATAGCCGTTTTGCCAAAAGTTGACAAGGTATGCTCGGGATTGATTTTATTTAACAAAGGTAGTGCAGTTTTGATTTTTCTTGTGGCACCCAGTATATCAATTGCAGAAGACCTTGCCACATGGTCAAGTAGTTGGTCTGCTGAATTGAATATTAAAATGGTCGATGTCCCTTTTGTCTGGCAACTGGGTCTCAAATAGCTACCTTTCAAACACGATGAAGCATCTTTAAGCAGGTGAGGTCGAAAAGTTTTTGCGAGGTGCACTCAGTCAGGGAATCACATCAAAGGTTGGGGAAATGCTCAAAGTCAAAATGTGCAAAAAGCGGGGAGAAATCGTGAAGGAACAGGAAGAGAAAAAAAGATTTTTCCCCATACTTGACAAAAATTATGAAATGTGGACAATTTTTTGGGATGGGGATTCCCATAGGGTTTTTTGGAGGTTTTTGATATGTTTGGGATTCCCATAAAAAGGTGAAAAATGTTGTTTTTTTTTTTTTTATCAAAAATTGCAGTTTCGTATTCAAAATGGCCTCCAAAATTTCAAAATTTCTTCAATTTCATGAGGGACTCTCTGCCAGGGGCTCTGCCTCTTGGAACCCTCTTGTGTGTTGCCCTCAGATGAGACTCTGAAACTCTTCTGTGCACCACCCCATCCGCAAAGGGTTGGATCAACCAGTGGTGATCAAGACGCCTCAAAATTTTTCATTGAAAATGTCAAAAATCAGAAAATTTAGCATTTCAAATCGAAATTTAAAATCCTTGGCCATTTTAAGCTTTGACTATTTTGTTGGGTTTGCAATCTTGAAAGGTGTGAAATTTTTTGTTTTATTTTGTGACGCATTGTTTTCACTAGGGAAATTAAATTTCAAAAATGTGGGGTATCTTGCAAAGGCCTCTCTCACATGTTATCTATTTGGATTGTGCATTGTTGAGACCTCCAGAATGACCATTTTGTGTGATTTTAGTGTAATACTTGGCCTTTAATTTAAAATCTTGATGGCTCTAACCAGGCGAGTTGGTGTTTTTCTCTCCAAAGCAAGTTGAATCTTGCTCTAATTCAGAAACCATAGCACTCCCGTCCTCTAACAAACGGATCAAATCTGTTCTGAGCAGAGGGGGCAGGACAGCGATGGTCCCAAAATGTGAATGAACAAGATTCAAATACCCACACCAAATGTAAAGAGAATGGCGTCGAACTTGCCTAGTAAGCATGGCCACTGCTTACCTGAAACTTTGAGGGTCGAACAAACCTCCCAAGTTTACATCCTCTTTCTGTTGTGCTTGATATGCCTAATTGCGATTGTACATAGCTTCGTGCTTGATATACCTAATTGCCATTGTACATAGCTTCGGCAATCGTACTACCGTGATTACTGCTTGAGGCGCCTTGCACCTGACATCCGACAGCATTTCTTCATTTAGGCGGTAGGCCACTCGGAAGAAAAAAAAAACAACGAAAGTACATGTGCATTTTGATGCTTTTTTTTTAAACTTTCCCTTGCTTTTTCTCAGCAGCCCATATGGTTGACATCATGACTCCTTCATGACTTATTCTCATACCATACTCTTTAGCACAGAAATGTATCACATGTGTAAATTGCATCCAATGTACTTTTCTGCACAGAAGTGAATCCGGTGTGTTCCTTGGCTTTGCATGGTTCAGTCACCATAAACTATGCCACACATGTGTGCAGCATTTCCATTCCTGACTGAAAAGCAGGTGCATTTGGATAAGATGTCAAAAATGGTCTCTTGTCAGGCAAACTGAATGCATGTGGCATATTTTGAGTGAGTTGAGTCATTTCCCTAAATCTCAGGAAGTTCGGCTAAGGCACCTTTTTTGCCCATGTCACTGTTTTTATGGCCACTTGGGCCAATCAAATCAAAATTTTGACATTCAAATGCAAGCTCTCCTACTGTTTTCTTAAAACAATCATCAGCGTGAATATTTTGACCGGTTCTTTGGCAATTTTTATTTGTTTGACCTGTGTATGTCACTGGAGAGTTGCTTACGGTGCAACTCTTGCTTTTTTGAAGCACAATCCATCCGTATCCTTTCAATCTGGTTGCCGGAAATAATCCTTCAAGCTCTTGCAGTGCTCCCTTCAAGTCCTACCCTCCATCACTAGGAACTTACTTGTTTTCTTTCTCAGGCATTATTCCACCAGCCTGGAGGACTCCGAATTGTTTGCGTTGGGTCGGTGTGGAAAAGCTGGAACCTGTTGAAGCAGGGGTTTTTGGAAGCATTCCATGGTGGTGCATCAAAGTCATTTCCGGAACTCAAGCAACTGTCGCTGGTTTCTTTGAAAGTCAGTGCAGCCGTTGGAGCCTGCTACTTCGGTGCCAAAAGTTGCGGAGTTCAACTTGCAAGAGAAGATGCCGACCAGCTGTACACTGTGTTTTATAAGCATACTTTTCATCTGGATTCAGAAACTAATGGCGACATTTGCTCTTGACGTTGAATGATGCATTGTGCTGATATTTCCAAGTTTTCCTGATTTGTGATCGGATTTGGTTTCTTCCTAACATTTTGATTTTGTTGGGGAATGGTTGGGTGGTTGGTGCAAGGGTATGTTTTCACTAACACAGTTTGCAGGCTGATTTACAAGTGCTGGTTTCAGGCTGTTCCGAGGGGACGGGAACACAATTTAGGGACCTGTTTTTGACAAAAAACCTGCAGTTCTTTGAATTCACCATCATCATCGCGACTCAGGTTACACTTTGCTCCCTTTAATTTGTCCACGGCGTTTTGTGGCCTGCGCCACCGGGGTGCTAACGGGTGCCGGTTTGTTTCACTCGAGAAAGCCTTGATAAGGATGTGAAAACCTTTTTGTTTTCCAAAATCACTGGTAACCCCGTTTTATCCCTGGGTGAGATGGAATTGGAATGGGAATGAAAATGGAATGGAAATGAAATGGGAAGGAAATGAAATGGAATGGAAATGAAATGGGAAGGTGGAATTGGCAAAAAGGTCTGAATTTCTGATCGCAAATTTCTGATCTCCCCAGTCCCAGTCAAGAATGAAGCGGATGGGCATGAAATAAATGATGGCTACTCGAACTGGAAATGGCCAAACATGACTGCGAGTCAGTGATTTGGACCCCTGATTGGGTGCCACCGGTGAGGATAAAATTTGAGAAGAGTGGACTTTCAAAATGAAGTGGGCTCGAGGACCTTTTCCACAGAACGACAGTTTTGACGCAACATCTTTGAAACACAATAGAGTGAGGGTTTTGATTTTTTTGCAGTTCTTTTTTTTAGAAAGGAATGATCCATTTGTTGCAAAAGAGGCAGTTTTTTTTTCATGAAATTCTTCTTAGAAAGGATAATCCATTTGCCTATCGGAGGAAAAACTTGGGTAATTTTTGGAGATTTTAGGTCTTTGTAGATTATAGTTTGATTTTTTAAGGTATAATTTGCGCACACTGATGAATTGTTTTGTCTTCAAACAGCATTTTGGATCTGTATTATTGCTGTCGGCTATTTTTAACAAAAAATCATGTATTTTAATTACCTCTGACTGAATAATTTTTATTTTATTTTTATGAAATTTTGTTTTACGGGATAAAGATTACTTTTGAAACAATTAAAACATTTTCTTTCATTCTGATCAACCTGCTTTTTTGTAAATGTTATCCTCTTTCGATTTTTGAATAGAGCTGCAGTGGTACAACAACTGCCTTTGCAATTTTGCATCCTTTGCTATGCAAAGGACCCCACACCTCCAAGGGCCCCGTATCGGGCATAAAATTTTAATAACGAAAGCTATTGGCAAGAGAAACGCATTTCAAAGTAAATATGTAGTAAAAATTGAGATTTCAACGGGAGGGGGCGCAATGCAAAAAAATACGATTTTGGAAAGTTTTACGACATTTAGATGTGATATCGAATGATCTTTCAACATCAAAGGCAAACGCTAAAGATTTTGTGCACTACGAAGCAGCATGAAATTGACACCTGGGTCAATAAATTGACCCAAGTGTCAAACAATAATTGGTGTTTTACGTGGGTTATTCCAAAAAGTTTGGAAGTTGCTACAGAAAAACCTACACCTTACAGCTACGATCAACTTGTCAGTGAAAATCCTTCAGTGCACTCTTCCTGAGCACCAAGGCAGAGTTACAGCCTTTTTAGCCGTGTCGCAAACGTACCAGGGTTGTCCTCTTTTGGTATTGCTTTTTTGCTCTGAATGTGGAGCTTTCGCCAGTTCTTGGAACCTGTCAAAAACCTTCCCAGCTACATCCTTTTTGACTTTTGGAAATGGTCAAAGCTCAGATGGTGCTTAGTATTGGGAGGAGGGTGGGTGAGGAACCTCTGCTACAGGGTGCTCCTTCAGGTATTCCTGTGTTTGTGTTTTCTTCATTTTGTGGAATTCGTTCTCTGGTGGTTCCGACACCAGGTTTCTTCTCTTGGATATTTTTCGAAGAGCTCGACAAATCTTACATCATGGTGGTATTGTCATGTCATTGTCCGCTGTTCTGGGAGTACGTCCACCAACACTGGGCCCTTTCACTTGAAAAATACTCCAAAAATACGTTTTCTTGATCGAAAATCCTGTCACAGGACCTTGGGTCGAGGCTCTTCACCTGCTAGCCATGCCATGTTGCAGCTTTTCCTGAGACACTGTTACCAGAGCCAGGTTTGGTCCCCTATAACAATGTCATTGAGCCCGCTTTATGCCTCCTGGTCCAAAGTGTTTGATGTTTTCTGAGCAAAAATCCATCCCCTTTCCCATCTGCTCCGGAGTCGGCTAATGCGGTACTCATTTGCGCAAACTTTGCTCAGGCCGAAGCCATCATGCGAAGTCCTTGATATTGTGCCATTTGTTAGTCCGGTGTCTGCTCCTAGTTGCGCATTTGTTTTTCGATTGTTTGCACAAATCGCTTGGCATACACGAAAAAAGAATTACCCCGTGCATGGAAGTTTTGGGACTCCCTGTGGAGACTTCAACTTTAAGGTCATCCTTACCATCTTTAAATGGTCGAATCTATATGGTGATAGAATTGAATGATGAGCAAACATTATCACAAACACAGGGCTCCCACTGGGTTACTAAAAGTTACTTTTTTGAATGTTGGTTACTACAAGTTACTTTTCTGCTGAAAAAGTTACTTTTTGTTACTGTTAGTTACTTTTTTGTGATCTTTTAGCTGTTTTTTTTTTGCATTTTAAATGCAAAAAATGCCGTTCCTGTTCAGTTTGCAAGCACAATTATTATTTTCTATATGAATGATTCACAGAGTTATCCAAAACAAATCCAGAAATGGAAAATTGCTTCTTTTTGGGGAATTGTTGCAATTCGTTGCATAGCTAGGTATCTGAACAGCAAAGCTTGCATGTGCGAAGGGTGTTCGGAAAGTTTTTGACATCACCCTGTAGTTAAAAAATATAGATGCCATCTATGCCATGAAAAATTGGCATAGATGTCTGCGATTTTGTGCTGACAGCCTGAAAGAGGGAGAGAAATGTCTGAAGCCCGGAACCAATCAAAATCTTGATAGCGGTAAGATTTTCTGAACTACAGGGTGATGTCAAAAACTTTCCGAACACCCTTCGTAATAGTCAAATGAAACTTTGTGGCCTTTAAGACGAGGCAACTGCAGCTGAGTTTATATGCTGGTCATTTGTTGGGTTCCCGGAAAACTTACTTGGATACAAGTTCATCGGGGAAGAATTGATGCACTTGGTCCATTTTTCAAGGGTCAGCTCCTTGCAGAACAACTCTGAGTACGTTGTGTCTGTCAATTTTACAGCCTTCTTTATGATGAAGCCACGAATTTGGGTTAATGACAAGGAGTAAAAAAATTACCAATACGAAGGTCGGTAAATGAGTTTTGCAAGTTGGTCCCAAAAATTGAAAAGGGACGATTTACATAGAGTGTACTTCCAAAAATCAAGAAATGCGTTCTTTCGGAACATTCTTGCAAATTTTCAGCCATCTTGAGCGAGTACCTGGCAAAATATGGTCTTACGAAAGGAGTTGCTTTTGTCATCTGAATTGGCTGATTTTGAGAAATGTTTGACCCGAAGAAATTGCATCCCTGCCACGCTCTTTCGAATTTTCGGAAAAGGTCAAAAGTGGTGTGGTGCATGCTCACATGTGTCTTGAGGATGGGTGCCAAGAACAACTTTTTTCTCCTGCAGGGCATCCCTATTTTCTTCACGTTTTGTGGTGATGAACTCCGTCTATACGACATGGTCCTCGGAATGTGAGAGCCACATGGACTCATTTTGGTGGGGTTTGAGAAGACGCCTGTCATGTGTGTCCCAATTTGGTCCAGTCATGTGATTGCATGATGTTTATGAAGGATACCAACAAACTGCAGCCCAACTAGCATCGAAATCCATGTCGAAAATACACATACTTGGAAGAGGAAGAACCGTTTGGTGATGTGCATCTTCATTCATTCAAACTGTGTCAATTCCTCGCAAGAGTTTGTCCATCAGCAAAATTAAGTTTCATCACATTTGTTTATTCTCTGCTGATAATTTTGAATAGTTTCACTTTTTCTCGCACACGAACTTGTTTATTTACCTTTCTGCTCAATGGTGTTTGGACAGTTTGCCTGAGACACCATTTTGATCCAAAGTTTCTGGAGTCTTCTGTAATCAGGGTAGATTGCTGAAATTGTGCCACAGAAGAGGCACTTATTGGATGCAAAATTGCCAGCAGGTGCGCTCTCACTATGTGGTACCACTTTCTTACACCATCGATATTTTGTTACGTTCGTGGCTGGTATTTTCACTCCATAACAAGGGTTGGCTTTGAAACACCCTGTACCACTTTTGCGATTGTTCAAACCATCAACCGGTAGCTGTAAACTGAGGTCACTGACCCATGTGAACAACTACTAAAGTGGCCTGAGGTTTGGTGGCTTATTCTTGGGGAGACATCTGAATGAATATTTGAAATTGGCGACCCTGTTTCAGAATAACCATGCTTTTTCGGCACAGTAACAACCGGAACTTTTTTAAATGCCTGTATCTACGCATCCCAGAGGCTGATTCAAATTCCATTCGGAGCATTAGTCAAAAAGGGCTGGCGTCACAAGTGACCAAAAAATCACTGCAATCGGGTGAATGCCAACCAAGCTCTGGGTCAACTTGCAAAACTCATCTACCAACCCACGTAGATACAATGACATTGGAAGAGGTTATGTCATCTCCCAACATTTGTAGACCTTCTTCGATGGGCATGCAAGTGTGCTGAGGAAGAGATGTGACGAACAAACCGACAGCCTTCAAAGAAAAGTGGACAAAAATGAAATTGTTTTTGTTTTTTTCACTCCAATGGAAAAAAGCACATTGAAAAAGTGCAGGTATTGACTTTTACAATGTCAGTTTGCCATATCCGGTGGATCGGGAGTGGTTGGTGGGGGATGTGCAGGTCAACTCACCATGAGAACTGCTCGTCGAAATGTCTCGGTAACAGAGGCGTTTTCCCCCGACACCAATGCAAAATTCCACCCATCTCATGCAATTTTTGGAAGCTCCATGTTGTTTCAAAGTTGGGTTTCTTTTTTGATAATTTCCAGTTTGCGATGTCTTGATAATGCAGTCCTACTGCTTATAATGAGAACAATCTTTATCCTCTGCATGTTATCCTAAATTTTCTGGATTTTATGGCTGGAATTTTCATTGGGGTCATTTTTCACCAATACGACTCAGCCGACTGAGCAATTTCGGCATGGAGTTTGGAAAATTCATTTCATGCACGATATTTAACATTATACCAGCAGATGGAAGTATGTTAAGGCGTAAAACAATGATTGCAGTTGTTCTGTCATCAACTTCAGCTGCTGCTGTGTATGTACTATAAATCATTTGCTCGCACACGGGAGAATTCCTTGAATTCTTCAGACAATGGTGGGAAACGAAGGACACCCTCCACCGTGGACTATTTTCAAAACTACCAGAGTTTGGGTTGCATATTCTGCTGAACAAACAATCGTGAATCGTTTGTAGTGTTTTTTTTTTTTTTGAAAAATTGCACTTTTTTCACAGTACAAAAGTCAAAAACCATCTTATTCAAATGCTTGTACATAGGGTATCTAAGGGCTGATATTGGTGACTTTTTGCACAAGTGTGCAGTTGAAACACCCATCCAATTCTCAGAATAATATCTTGATGCACCCCCACATTTTGTTTTATTTTATTCCACAACGTTGCAGGGACCCTATTTGTATCATGAAGTTGGTTACTATTAGTTACTTTTATTGTTGCAAGGCAGTTACTTTTTGTAACTTTTTTTTTTATTGAAATTTGAGAGTTTTTTTTCCTATTTTGATGGAAAAAACGAGTGGGAGCCCTGCAAACTTGTCTCAAAATTTCATGAATTTTTGTTGCTATTTCCCCAAGCTGCATCCTTGTAAACATGTCTAAACATTCAACATTCCTTTGAAAACTCCATTTTTGCAACCACAGTTTTTTCAAGTGCTTTTAAAAACACCATGTATAGTGGCGGCGGAAAAAGATTACTCATACATGTGTTTTTCCCATTCAACTGTTGCCTCCGAAACTTTTTTTTTCTTTCTTTTTACTCTTATGCATTTGGTAGAAATTTAGGTGCCAAATTGCAACGGAGCTTTCTAGAGGTGTCAGATTTTGACATTAGTGATGAAAGAGGATCTTTTATTTCTACAGCCTGGAGTTTTTGCTAAAATCTCAAGAATGGAGATTTTTCACATGTATGGGTAATCTTTTTCCGCCGCCAGTATACAAAGAAAACAAAACCAAGCATTGAGATGAACTTATCTCAGCTTCTTCCTAGATGTTGTCAGTTGCCAACTGCGCTAAGACTTGGATATTTCTGAACCAGTGAAAGAAAGACCCCAGTTCCAAACTTTTTGGAATGACCTTCATATTATGATCAGGGAACATGTGATTTATACTGATTCACCGGGACACTTGTATAAAGTTTGTGCGACATTCAATTTTGATTCTTGAATAACTCGGCAAGCAATAACCCTGGGATGGTTAAATTTTGCACAGAATGCCTTCTCAGGTGGCATAGCAAGCTCACAAAATTTGAAACAAACCAAATGATGCCGAAAGTGGCCTTTTACCCCGGTCCCCCAATTGGAAATTTGAGTTAAACATTTCCAGCTTCACAGCTGAAATTTTGTGTTGCAAACGCAAAGTTGACATTTCGAGTTGCAAAGTCAAAATAAAAAGTAAAGTTTCAAATTATATTGTGAAAATTTGGGTACAAAGACGAAATTTCGAGTTGTGTACTGATCGGGGGACTGGGATAGAACGGACCGAGGCAGAAGTGGACTGAGGTTGAATTGGACAAAGGAGGGAGTTTTGGAGGCGGTTTTTGCATGGAGGTGGCAGGTTACACCTGTCCTATCCTGACCTAACCTAACCTAACTTAACCTAACCCAACTTAACCTAACCCGGAGAAATTAAAAAAAATAGCCTCCAAAAAAGCAAAAATTCTGCCTCAGTTCGTTCTGCCCAGTCACTGGTCCCTCATGCACTGATATTTCCAGTGCAAAAGCCCAAATTCAAGTTATAAAAGTTGAAGAGGGCAGAGGAGGTATGATGGTGATGGCTTTATGAATCTGCTCAGTGTCTTGCAGTGCGTTGCACCCCTGTAATCTGGGCTGGGCCTTCGATTCGAGCCATTTCGTTAATTTTCGTCATTTGACTGTCCTCATTCATCTGCCCGACCGCTGAGAAGAGCTGCATGTCACTTTGAGATTCTCTGTTTTCAGAGTCGTTCTCCCACAGTTTTATGGGTGCGAGAAAACCAATTTCAGATCATTTACCAGCGATTTCCCACTTCCCAGTCCCATACAAGTATAATGACAATGTTTATGTATGTTCACCCCCCCCCCCGATTTTCACACAAGCAGGTCCATTACTTAAGGCCTGAAGCACCCTCACTTCTGTCTGGTTAACTGGTCTGTTCTGCTCCTGCTTTTAACCTTCACCGAGAGCCTAAATCATCATCACTGTGATCCTCCAGCCCTTTGATCAGTGGATATTGATTTTTCCAGAATCTTCTGATCCAGCCGCACCATGGATGGGTTGCCAAAGGAAGGGGCCTGACACAGATGATGATGAGAGAGGGACTGTTGCTGAACAACTATTGCTGCAACCTAAGCTGTTTGAGAAGTTTGAGAAATAATGAACAAGCATGCTAAGCTGAAGAAGCTCACCTTCCAAATAAATCCTCCAGATGGTTCCGACTGGCCAGTAACGATGTCGATACGAACTCCTGTTGTTCGTCCAATAATCAGATGTCTACTCCAAAGAAACAATGTGCAAGTTCAAGCAGATGCAGATTGACAGACAAGCGAGCAATAGCTGAGCGAAGTTAGCATATCATGCAGCCGAGTTCAATAGCTGCTTCAGCATCACAATAGCAAGCCATGAAGCGGCTCAAGTCAAAGAGCACCCCTAACTTACACCACTCAAGAACTTGCCATATGACCGGCTTCTCGCAGGGCTGAGTTTGTACATGTTAAGTTCAGTGAAACCTAAGGCCGGAGAGATCTCCGATGCTTTTTTTAAAACCACCGATGAAAGTTGCGGATATCCACGTTTTCGGGTGGAAGAGATCGATAATATCCTCAACTATCTCTGGTGGGTTTGAAACAAGCAACAGAGATCTCTCCGGCCTAAAAGGCTAAAACCTGTTCGTGTCGACATTAGGTAGTTAATTCAGCATGATAATTATCGAAGCGCTTTTCCAACGACTCGATACTCCTGAATTAATTGGACAGCTTATGCTTCCCGATCCTTTCAAGATCTTTATCAAACTTGGAGGGCAGCGATATTTCAATGGATCGACTGGGAAAGAACGGACTGAGGCAGAAGTGGACTGCGGCAGAAGTGGACTGAGGTAGAATTGGACAAAGGAGGGAGTTTTGTAGGGAGTTTTTGCATGGAGGTGGCAGCTCACACCTGCCCTAACTTAACTTAACCTAACCTGACCTAACATAACCCGGAGAAATTAAAAAAATCAGCCTCCAAAAATGCAAAAGTTCTGCCTCAGTCCACTTCTGCCTCAGTTCGTTCTGCCCCAGTCACCGGTCCCATTTCAATGGCCTCATCAGTTGCTTCCTTGCAGAGAAGAAGATAAGAGACAAGGCTGTCGGACGTTGACAGCCGTGCATCGAGAGTTAATCCAGAGACCGTAAATACTATGGAGACTGATAGTTTCTCATTTTGGGTGAGATACTTTTGGTTTTAGAAGTACTGAAGTTGCCCGAGAGATGACTGCCACACCTACATAGGTTTGAATAAAAAATTCAGCTGAGTCTCGAACACACGACCTTGCGATTAGCAGACGGAGCTCTTCGCTACTGCGCCACGAGAACATTTTTGTTTTTGTGAACCGAATTGCCTCTTTGATGTGATTCAAGGCTTTTCTGTGCAGATGTTTGTGAAATGGCTTTCATGTCGGTTAATTTGGCCGCCCTCGAATCAATTTTGGAATCACTAATTTCTGCTGTTTATGTCGATATTTTACGAAATTTGCATCGGACATCATTCCGTTGGTTTAAAGTCACGGTTCCCCTTCTTTCACAAGATGGCAACACAGCTCGGAGACTAACACTGAACACATGCGCCCAAATTAAAGCGTGTACTATGGTAGCACAAAAGGAGCAAGAAAGTTTGGTTTTTGTGTTTCGAGTTTTCTTCGAGAGGAGAGGCCAACTTGACCTACGGTGCTCTTTTTCCAAAAGTTCCCCGAAAGATGGGAGGAGTAAAATTGATGCAAAAGAGTGGAGGGGAAAAAATATCAGTCTCTTTATTGTCGCATCTCTCAGTTTATCGACCAACTCGAAGATCTACTTAAATTCAGGTGATGCTTCACCTCAAAGAAACAACAGTTTCAATGTCAAACTATCCCAGTTGGGCAGATTAATTTGTCACTCTGCTTCATTTGGTGCTCTCTCTCAGAGCCCCAAGCAAAAATAATTTGCATCAAAAACTTGTGTCATAAAAACATCCAAGTTGCAAGTGCGATCCAACGCTAAAAGGAGGAAAACATTCAGTTGTCGTTTGCAATTTCCAAATCAAAGTTAAAAACATACATGAGCGTGGTTGAAGAATCGTGTTCAGAAACAAACCGGTAATGCAGTGCATTTCCATTACAAAATCAAGTGTTGATGAAACTAGAGCGAGAGGCAATGCGAAAACCATGCTCGATTGCACAAAATGCTGAAATGAGCAGGTGCTGCCATCTACGATCACAATAAAAAATTTAAAGCAGCAAATTTGCACCACAGAGCAAGTTGTTTCACAAAGGCACGAGTTGTATACTGGCGGCGGAAAAAGATTTCCCATACATGACGTGAAAAATTTCCATTCTTGATATTTTAGCAAAAACTCCATGCTGTAGAAATAAAAGATCCTCTTTCATCACACATGTCAAAATCTGACACCTCTAGAAAGCTCCGTTGCAATTTGGCGCTTTAATTTCTACCAAATGCATAAGAGTAAAAAGAAAGAAAAAAAAGTTTCGGAGGCAACAATCAAATGGGAAAAACACATGGATGAGTAATCTTTTTCCGCCGCCACTATACAATACAGCCAAAGGCTTTTTTGTTTTTTTTTGCAGGAGTTTCGCCATGTTTTCGATTGTCTTGGTTACTGATGTCCGCCTTGTTTCCATGCAATGTTCTTCATTCCATTCCCATCGTCCAAGAACAATCCACATGGATTTCCATATGCCTAGTAACAATGTTGCAGGCATTTTACGAGGGTAGATGTTCCTTGGAGACAAGTAAATTGTGTATTGCAACAAGAAATGCCAATGATAAAGCAAGATATCCATTGTTTCTTCCACACTCGCATGTCATCCATAATGCAGGCATATTTTTACAATGTCGGCATAAGGTGGTGCAGTGGGTCAAAACGTGCAGGTGGGCGTGCAAGATTGAATAAATAGAGCCATGAGAGAGCCCACAGTCCTGCATTATGTTTCAATGGTGATGCTTGGGTTTGAATCAAGAGCGGCTCTCACACGGATGGCATTTTCCTCGTTCACAGAAGTGTTCGGACGACCCTGGCGGGGTTTGTCTTCCAGGCTGTATCTTCCGCCACGGATCCAACGTGCGACGGTATGGTACGAAGAGCATTTATCTGGAAGTATTCTGAACAGATCGGCATGGATCTGTGATGGCCCTTCTCCAAGCTGCGAGCGTATGAAAACATAAAAGCGTTCGCATTCTTTGCTTAATTCCATCTCACAAAGCCACAAGAAAAAACTAAGACACAACTTCAATGCCTGAATAAAAAGAACCTGTATGAAAAGCAAATGTTAGATATGACATAACGAGCTAATACAATGGGCAAGTAAAGTAATGCAAAAAGAATGAATTGTGCTTGAATTGGAACTACAGGGTTTTGCAAAACTTATTGACCGCCCCTCGTAGGCCTACTTGTTCTCCACGGTCATTTTGTGAGAGTGGAATGGATCATTTACGAATGTCGTATGTCGCACCTATATCATAATTAGATTTGTGTTAAGAAGTGCAAAAAGATTTCCGCTTGTCTTCTTTCTGTGCGGCATCATGAAAAAATTATGGGCAAATAATGCCGCCCTAATTCACCCATCCGCCATCAGGCTATCATGTGACGTGTCACCAGTATCATACGAGTACACTGATGACCAGGATATTGGCGCTTGCAACAGGTATTTGGCACTCCCTTTGTCTTTTTCATTACAGGTAGACTGAGAAACGAGGTTTCTTGAGAGCTGGATTTGGGTCGATTCCAATGCATTCTGGGGGCCCCATGTCGGATAGGACAAGACGGCCCAACCACCTGGAATTCCACCGATCCAATAAAACACATCAGGACTCAAAGTTAACCAAAGTTCCAAGAGAAATTTGATCCAGAAATAGGTTGTACGAATACTGCCTTTCAAGTTCCAAAATTTCTCACCACGGAAACTGCAACTTTTTACGCCGGGAGAAGATACTCGTAATTTTGGTTTATCATCATCATCATCAGTTGCAGTGGTGGCGCTAATTTCAGAGACGTTTTGCTTTGTTGGCCAACAGCAGGACCAGCCAGCAAGTGGTGAGATTTGGAGGGATTTGGTCGCGACTGATGAGATTTGTTTCTCGAAAAGTAGAAACCATGCAGCAGCAAAATTAGTCACTTTTAACAAAAGTAAATCGTATGGTTGATCAAATTTTCCAGAAATTGCAGCCTCGTTTTTGTCTGTCCCTTTCACAATCATCAGTTGCCACATGAGAGGGAGTTCAAATCCCTCAGTTCAAATGTTGATTAGTTTTTGTTGCTGGATTTTCCACGGAATGGTGCTTAAATGCAATTTTTCTTTTTCAATATTATTTCCTAACAGAGGGGTCATCCTGTTCTTTTTTGTGGTTGATCCAGTCCCAGGAATTGCGGACTTGTCTTGTCACCACTATCGGGCTCCCTCTCATGTGGCAACTGATGAAATGTGAGGGGGACTGACAGAAACGAATTTGCATTTCTGGAAAATTTGATCAACCATGCCACTTACCTTAGGTATTATTTGCTTGAGCCGTGCATTCTCGCTTTTTTGTAGAGGGGAGGCTTTGTCCGAGATCAAGGTGTTTGGTCCTGGCTCAGCTCGAACCTCTCAGTTCGAATGCTGATTAGTTTTGGATGCTGGATTTTCCACGGAATGGTGCTTAATTGAAATTTTTCAATAAATGCAATTTTTCAAAAGGAAACTTTTAATCCAAAATGCAGCCTGTCATTGCAAAATTTTAGCAGAATTTCTCCTGTCACTGAATTCACTCTCTTGCGGAAACATAGGACAAATTTGTTGTCGAGATTGCAGCATCATGATTGAAATTAAAATGTCATCAGGATCATGTCTTAAAGTGGAAAATAAAAAGCGCCGGAGCTCCCTTTTCAGGAAAGGGACCAAGCATTCGAAAAAAGAGACCAACAACTTGGGTTACCATTACAGAATTTCGCAGGTGGCATTTTTAAGGGAAGCATCTGGGCTCAGACCCAGTCGGGGGTATGGATTTGAGCTCCAGTGGGATTCCAAGGGGGTGGGTGGTTGTGACATCGCCAAAGAGCAGGCATGGAATCGACAGACATCTTTTGAAACACCTAAGAAAAGATGTGTGTTAAATGTGTAAAAAAGGGACAGAACTCAGCACCAGCGTTTCAGTGATGTCGGATGAAAAGGGCTGCCGGAGCTGAGCTCCTGCGGCCGCAGGGACGGCCGGGGCTGAGCTCCGCTGGGCTCCGGCACACTTTAAGCCCTGATCAGGATAGAATCAAACCAAATAACTACTGTTGGATGATTTTTATTTTCTTCAAGTACACAAAACATGCTCACCAACTTATTAAATCTTTTGTAGAAAAATAAAACATTCACGTTAAACACCACAGCCATAAACATAAAGAGCTCTCCGAAATAAAATTTCGGATCTTGTATCACAAATTTCAGCAGCTTACGTCACTTCTCATTTCTTGACTTTGGTGGTGCATCCTCCGGAAAGGTGAAGGAGAAATCCTCGTTTGAAAGGATCAACATTTTATCCTTTTCAAAGTTTCCTTGGTGTGTAACTCTGTTTTGCATGCTGGATGTGGGATTCTGCAATGTGTTTCATTGGTTTTGTATGCTCACAGTGTGCTGCTTCGCAAGAGCTGGCAGATTTTCTGGCCAAGAAGTTGATAAAAGCGGCCACAAACTGTAGTGCAAATGGGACGTTTCGTCTTCTCAAACGTGGGGCTTTATCAACCAAAAATATAAAAATGATCTTCAATCACTGCTGGGCGGAGTTCTGCCAGATCCAACTTGCCTAATTCGAACTGAGCAATCTGTTGATAGTGAGTCAACTCCTCAGACCATCTCTGGACAACTCCGACAAAATGTCTGCCGTTCTGCACAAAGAAAGAAACTGCCCACAAAAGGGCATTATTTTCTTTTCTCGGCGTTAAAGACACCTTCGATTTTGGGTCAAATTCTCGAGTTTAAATCTACAGTTTGCATAAATTTAGGGACAGGACAGGCTTTACCATCCATGCTGACCCTAGGCAGGTCTGAAGCTCTTATGGACACTGTAGAAGGTCCCCACTACTAGGGCGAGAGCAAAATGACTCTCTATGGATAGTGACTGACATTTGGATTTTGCTGCTCGAGGTACATGCCAAAAGTGTCTGCTGTAAAAGAAGGTCCCATGCCAATGGAATTTGCCATCAGCTTGAAAATTTTGTTATCAAGTCCAAGCAATGTGAAAAGGTCAAGGAAAAATCTTTCAATCATCGATGGCTTGAGATGCATTCACCGTACACTTTCAGACATGATGTCGATCGTAGACTTTCAAAAGCAGAACCTCAAAGTAGGAGGAAACATGATCCATAGGGTGCAAAAATAACAATCATATTCATAATCTACAAAATTCTGCAGTTTCCAGGGAAAGGAACCAATAGGGCCAACGTCCATCCAACTTCCATGAGCCGTGTGAATATCTGTGCATTGGGGCAAGGCTGCAGAAAGATGGCACACCATGATACAGGTTGCTTCATGAGTAACCTGAAACACAATTGGACCTCAAAATTTTCATTTAGATGATATTCAAACAAATATAACTGTCATCCTGATGTCATCATGACATAATCATCCTGGACATTCAACTTCTGTTTGTAAAGAAAGTGGGCCGGGGCCGGGCCCCGGCCTGCCCTTCACCAGCCGGATCCCAGGCCCCTGCTGCCCAAATTCATAGGGCTCTGGGTGCCCTTTGCCACGACTCCATAAAAATGTCAATTTCCAAATTTGGGCAGTTGTTGAAAAGTTCAATTCCCACTCAGAATACAGAACCAAGAGTAGGTTGGTTCTGAGTTCTGACTGGGAATGGAACTGACAAAGCAGCAACAGAAGGAAAACTGCCCACAAATGATAGGAAATTGGCATATGAAGTTGTGGCA
>JASGXE010005153.1:0-24389 GCA_030068105.1 Sinentomon sp. SZTP_YWyxl | reverse complement strand
GCAAAGTGGCAAATTGATTGCGAGACCTTATCAGTCCTGCGCTGATGTGGTTTGATAAATGTGGATGTCCGGAAAGTTTTTGACATCGACTATATGGATCAGAGGAAAAGGTTTCTAACCTACACTGGTTTTCAATATGATCTTCTCCGAGTTCTATGCACCATTGGTAAAGATCGTGCGGGCCCCCACATAGTGTAAGTTTGAAACTTTCATGCCAGTCCTAGAATCAAGTAATATTGGCAATGTTTGCCACTGGGTCACCATTGAAGGAGGACCAGGATGAGTTTCATGATTCTTCCACGTTGGCATTTTATCTATAAAACAAATCGCAATTGTGCCAAATGACGGTGCATTCCCCCCAAAACATTTGCACCATACCAATTTGGATTGCCGTCACTGTCATCTCATTAAAGTGCAGCCACATCACATCGGTTCCAAGTTTGCATTTTTTCGATCCTCACGGAGGTTTGGTTAGCGGAGGTAGGTATAGAATTGATAACAATTCTGCGTGAAGAACACAACACTCCGAACCATAAGGCAAGTGAACTCTCAAGAGACTTCGTTCAGTTTCAAAATAGCTAAAGCAAAAAACAAATCCTCATCCGATGCTAAAAAACTTTTCGTACGTACGTAAGGATAGAAAAGTTATTTTGTTTGTTTTGTTGCATTTACAGCGCAAATCAACCACTTAGATTTTCGAGCCTGCCTGTAGGCTTCGCCGCACGTGATCGCACAATTTTTCACAACAGAAGCAAAATTATGATGAAGGAAAAAGATTATCAAGATCAGTCAAATCATAGAAAGTTTCATCAATTTTGTCGATAATTCGCACTTTAAAATAAGCCCGAATGCTCGAGTCGGTTGAGTGGGAACTCCTAACCCAAAAGCTGCGAAATTTTGATCCACGACGCAAGTCAACGACAAACTATTTCCGTCGCAGAATTGTCCTGAAATTATTTTTGAGGAGGAAAAAAGAACTTCCGACATTTCGCACAGGAAGTGCTGTTAGCACGATCTTATCGAAGGAGGCTGACAACTTACAGCACCTCTGAAAACTGATATCATGGGCTACCTGGAAACCATGCCATCATCGACAACGCTTGGATCATTAAATTTTTAAAAACAAGAGTGATCCAAGGGCATCATTAAACGGGACAATACGAACATGCACCGATGAGTGATGAGAAACCGCTCAAGACACACTTTTAGTTTCATCAATTTGTTGCATGTGTCATTTTTGCAAGGCTAAGTTTAAATCAACCAACAACACAATTTTCAATCTGCATATTTTCTGGCCTCTGGCATAACGTGGACCCCTATGAGGGACCCTTCACATGCCCTCAGCGGCCACGGCGACTTCCCGTGCGCAGGACCATCCGATGAGTCTGGAAGCGAACAGTGAGGTCTGGTGGTGGTGTCCTTTCGCCTTGACAGACAACGAATGTGGGGAACCGATTTCCTGCACGTGGCAGACCTAAAGCACAGCAAACGGAGGCCGTGGAATGAAAAAAATGAAAACAAATGGGCTACAAATAAATGTTTTCTCGATCGACCCAAGAACCTTTCTTTTTTCATATATTCATTGCTCCGGAAAAAAATAACAAAATTTATTTTATAACCGTACACACACAAACAGTGCAGCGTTCAGAAAAGTCGGAGAGCGTCAGAAAAGTGTATTTCGGAAAATTGCGCCTGCAATTTAAAAGAGGTATGCAATCGGCATGGACGCGAGTGATATGTGTAACGAGATTTGGAAAAGGGGAAGGACACAGACTGAACCATTGTATTCGTAAACTGATTGTCGTTTGCCCTCGCGAATGCGTTGATGGATGACTTAATGGAGGATGAACGAACAATTGGAGGAAGGATCACTTATCGTTGCTTGTGGATTCGGAGGATGTGACATATCGTCGATGGAGGCGTTTGGAGACGTACGTGGATGAGGCGTCGATGTTCGCGGTCAGTCGAGATGACGGATGACGAGTCGAATGGAGATTGGATCAAATTTCATATTTCATACTCCTCATTCCACTTGAAGATTTTAGCAAAGAATGCTCCCAAGTGTGCTCAGAGTGAATTCAGAATTCTTTCAACAATGAAAACTCGGTCGCAAACTTCATTATCGGCATGGAAATTAAAGTTTTTCTGTGTATTTAAATGGAAGAATATGAACCATTCTCAGCTCACATCTTCAAGTGGAATGAGCTGTATAGTATTCGTATTTTACAGTTTAGACCATCCCCATATATTTTTTTTCTTTCTCCTCCCACCCGTAAAAATTTCAAGTTTTGCGGGATGGTTAAAATCCTTAGATTTTCTCAGAGTGTGCATATGATGAAGTTTTGAGATATGGATTTTGTCTTTTGGGGACCACAAGAAAATGGGATTGTGTGAAATGTTAGCAGGGTGGAAGGTTTAATTGAGTTGTGGGACTTTTGGCAGATCATGCAGATGCAAATATTGAGTTGTTGATCATTCCATTCAAAAAGCATCGGCAAAAAACGAGGATTATGCGACATTTAAAGGGACAGGCTTTTGGACGCAGAGCAGAAGAAAGCAAAGATCAATCGAGAACATTTTCAGTTCCAAATTTTATTAGATCATCTTTTGGGTTGGAAGTAAAAACCCCTACCTATATCCTGCCGTTTCTTCGTGGCAGGAGAGTCCAGCCGAGTGAGGAGGTTGTCTGGACTTTGAAATCGAAATCACTTTCAAAGAGGAATTAGCCACACGTTTAGTGACCTAAAAAAGTGCTGAAAATGGCCAGAAAATGAAAACTGAAGGTGGAGGTGTTTCATCAGTTGAAAACATGAAGATTTTCTTTGGTATTTTGGGTTACTTTTCGGATTTGGAATGTGTTGCGCAATGAAAAATGTTCGGTGAAAAATTGGTCAGAAATATCATGGCAACTCGCGCTGAAGAAGTTGAAGGATAATATCCGAGAAGAGAGAGAGAAAGGAAATTCCGAGTCGAGCCGTGAGTTCGAAGTCATATACTATGGAGTAGTCGACGGAGTTTTTTTTTTTTTTTTTTGGTGAGTCGGAGTCGTCATGGTCCGGTGTCGCAAAACTTGAGAATGTGACGAACTCGAGTCTGCAACGAATGAGAATTGAAATATGGTATTTGAAGGGTTGCGAATTTTTTTAAGTTCTGTTGCACAGTCATCGAATTAAAAATTTCCAGAATCACCAAAACAATGCGTTTGATTTTTTTGTAAAGTAATTTAGGACTGAGTACTCGTACAGGCATATATGCCTTCGGTGCTAAGAAAATAGCACGCCTCCAATTTGATTGCTTGCTTCTCAGATGTTCTGATGTGGACAACACGGGCATATTAGATTACGCAGACATTCAAAATACGCGGGCCATATGAGATTTTTGTCAGACTATTGAAGCAGGGGGCAATGCTATTCCCCATCTAGTAAGCGCTGTTAAATGGATTCCTTCATGTAATGTGTTTTGCAGCGCATGTGAAATGGGGAATCACATTGCCCTGTGCTTCAAAAGTCTGAATAGATCGTCTGTGGCCCGTGTATTCAGAATTGCTCCGTACAAGAGAGAGAAAGCAAAAGAATTGTTGAAATTGGTGGTGTCGCCGGCAAGGCTTCTAAAATATGCATGTATGGCGACAAATTATGGATGTGATATCGGAAATCGTTTGATGAAATGTCGTGGAAATTCTCCACTCTGCATGTACCTACACCAGTACACCTGCCGTAAAGGAAGAATTTCAGCGTTAAAAACTCTTCAAAAGAAGGAAAATACGTATAGGTACGAATACGATGCTGGTGCCAATAATTCAATTCACAGCCAACATTTTGAACATCCGCATGTAGAGGATCAAATTGCAATGCACGAACGCACCCGATGAGCCCTTATTAAGCTTAGGATTTTTTTACCTTTCTCCATAGTTGCAGCCCTGGGCGAAAGTCACAGCTGAATAAGTTAGCGAGATCAGTGGCGCTACGGGAGCGCTTCGGATTTCCCGGGGGCTGAGAGAGAGAGAGCGCCATGCGATCGTACGAAGGAAATGTGAACGACTAAACTTAAAGTAGAGAGAATGCCAGCGATAGCAGAACGAATCCAGGCACATTTGCTGCAGTGCTTGCGAAACAGCCACATCTCATCGGATGCGGATTTTTTCTCGAATACCGCCTGTTCTGGTGCAGTTTGCTACTTAAAGTGCGAATTTTTCCCTGCTGCAGCTCAGCGCCGGGACTAGCGGCTGGAGCTCGTAAGCTCCTAATTTGCCGAAAAGCATGTTAAACTCAACGTACCCAACCTAACCTCACTCAACCTAACCTAACCAACCTAACTTCACCTAACCAAACCCTAAACCTAACCTAACCATCCAAACCTGACCAACCCAACGTATCCACACAACCCATCCAAACCAATTGGTTTGGATGGGTTGTGTGGATACGTTTGATGGGTTGGTCAGGTTTGGATGGTTAGGTTAGGTTTAGGGTTTGGTAGCCAAAATTACATCAGGAGCTTACGAGCTCCAGCCGTTTTTGCGCCGGGGGAGTAAGGACCTCGCAGATCTGAAGATGCTTTCACGGAAAATGTTTCCTGAGCCTTGTTTCGCGATTTTGGCTTTTCAAAACGGGTTATCGCGGAAGAGGTGTATTGTCGGTGAGCAAATGAAGATAGTGTAAATGTAGATTCATAACTCAATTTCGAACAGCACTTCCCAATAAAGAATGCCATCCGGCCAAGATCAACTGAAAGAATAAACTGAGCAGCAGCAACCAGTTTATTGAAGGATCAAGAAAAGCCTTGTGAATTTTGGCACCTCACCTCCGGAAAATGAATCCGTGTTCGGCAAAACCCTTATTGTCTATTCACGAGAAAAAGATTGAGAGTTGGGATTCATATTGGAGGTGTGATCTGCCATAATATCACCCAGCGCAGGCGGACTTCAGGATTTAGGCTGACGCAAAGCACACGGCTGATTCCAACACCGGCAGTAGGTTGACAACAGACTTGACAACAGACTCAGGATGGGAAAGTTAGGTCAGATTTGCTTAGCTTTTGTCAGAGTTTTCCAAAGCAGAAACGGCAATTAGATCATACCTCTCATGAATGCAGGTTGCATCATGATAGGTTAATATCAGGATTGATATCAGGATGATTGATTTCAGGATTGATATTAGGATGAAAAAGGTTGATATCATGATATAAGTTGCATCATGATACCTATAGGTTGCATCTATTTCGTCTAACCATTAGAACATTTGATTGCTACCTTTCAATTTGCAGCAATGTCGCAATTCTTTCCGTCATGCAGTTATTCTGCTTGCAGTTTTCACATGGGCGGGGGACCCTGTTTTGACCCAGCATTATTTTGCTGTTGGGACCCCTGAGCTCGTTTCAAATACACATGGGAATTTTCAAATCGCTTTAGCGCCTTCTTTCAAAATTTGAGTGTTTAATCCACACCTACCCATTGTTAAAATTTTACTTCTTCAATAATACTCACTCATGTTTTGATCAATTATTTGTTGTTTGGAAATTTGAAATTTTAATAAAATAAAGCCTCTTCTTCTTAAAAAATGAATGTCCAAGAGTTTCGGCCAGTTTATGTCAACGGGCAGGAAATTTAAATGTTTCAAATGAGCAGATAGATGACCACCACTGGGAGTCAATGTCAGTCAGCGCCGAGTCAAAGCCAGATTACCATAGGCTTTGTCAAGTTTTGCCTAAAAAGTTTTCCAAGTTCAGTTATTGACACCTTTTTGTGCCTGAAAACACCAAACCAATCAGCGAAAGAGTGAGGAATTTTGGACAGATCATAGTCATGGTATTCTCCCCAAAATCGAATTTAAAACTAATGACAAAAAACTGAAACTCGGGTGAGGAGGTGGCTTCTGTCAGCACATATACGTTTCTGCACCGCAGTATTCACACGAGCACAACAATTTGTCAACGAAGACAGGCTTTCGAAACGAAGTATTCCGTATTCATCATTTTCGACTTTTTACGGGATTACCTGTTTAGCATGATCTGCATATTTTTTTCCATAAAGAATGTGGTGCAGTTCGCTTTGTCAGCAGAAGCCAATAGGACATGGGGCGGTGGCGGCCACCCATCTTCTCTATAGGAAGCATTCTTTTGCTGGTGCAAGAGGGCAAGTTTGTGAAAGGTGGAGCGATGAGCGATGTGAGAAGCCATGCACGACCCATGACTTCGACCAGGATTCGGATTTAGTTCGTTGCATCAACCAACAATTGACTTTCCGTTATTCAGAAGAAACGAGAATAAAGAGAACTTTGGATTTTTCTGTTCTGGCATTGTTTGTTGGACAAAATGACATCCGGCAATTGGCGGATGGAGACGCAGGCACTGCGTGTCACACAAGGAGACAGGATTTTTTTTTTGAACATGGATGTGTTGAGAGAGAAAAAGTGGGAAGCGTCGCAGAGCCTTGAACAATGAAGGCAAGGAATAACGTCTTTCATATTGAGGAGACAATGAAGCGAAAAGGAAAGAGGAACTTTCATTTTGAGGAGATAACAGAAAGAGAGAGAGACAAAAAAAAAGAAAAACGAGGATGCCTATTCATCTACAGCCGAATACGAGACTACGAGACTAAGACGTACTTGTACCTTATGTACCTATTTTATGTCAGGCCTTTCTTTTCTGACAGTCGTGGGTGAGAAAACACGTTTTCTCGAGCATTTATCGTGAGTGTTTTGCTCTCCCTCATTTTGGCCGGAACGAGAGTTTTCCAACGAGAGCTGTCAATGGAAAAAATGGATGAAATTCACTTCATATCATTGAGAAACATGGAGCACTTTTCAGATTGACTTTCAAAAACGATTGAAAGCCACTCTAGCCCTTGGTATATGGCTGAGTTCGATCCTTTGTTTGACCATGGGTCAATCAGCGAAATTGAATTCTTTCTAAATCAAATATCCTCATTCTGAAAGAGACCTGCAGCAGTTATACTTGATTTCCTTTTTCCTGCGGAGTTTGGGACAGCGCAAATGGACTTGGAAAAAGAAGGGGTTTGGGTCCACTTCGCAACTTTCACTTTGCAACGTGCACTTTGCAACCGTCCATTTCGCAACCGTGCATGACTTTTGGACAACCCGGAGTTCTTCCAAATAGAGACACCACGTCAACCGTGGCTTCAATTTCTCGGTCTTGTAGAAGAGAAAGTCGCCGATTGACGATTCTCATCAGATGAATCAACTGTTGCGAAGTGCATGGTTGCAAAATGCTCGGTTGCCAAATGCTCAGTTGCCAAATGCACGGTTGCAAAATGAACGGTTGCAAAATGCACGGTTGCCAAATGAGCGGTTGCTAAATGCACGGTTTCAAAGTGCCCAGTTGCTAAATGCACGGTTGCAAAGTGCTCAGTGCAAAATGCACGGTTGCCAAATGAGCGGTTGCTAAATGCACGGTTTCAAAGTGCCCAGTTGCTAAATGCACGGTTGCAAAGTGCTCAGTTGCAAAATGAACTGTTGCCAAGTGTTCAGTTGCCAAATGCACGGTAGCGAAATGGACGGTTGCAAAGTGCACGTTGCAAAGTGGAAGTTGCGAAGTGGGTAAATACCATATTTCCCTGCACTGCACTCCTCAGTGGTTGGGCCAGCGGAATTCAAGGTCATTGGACGCAACTGGCAATGTCAGGAAACCATAGGAAAAAGGCACGTGTCAAAATGTCCGAAATTGGTTTGCAAAATTAAAAATGACATGTAATATTTTTGCACCAGGCTGCAGGAAGATGCGTGAAAAGGCCAGGTCCCAGGTCCTGTTTTGTTCAAGAAGCCTTCCCTCTTCGAACCGCTTCTGAACTGTGGCAAAAAGGCAAAGCGCTGTCATTGGTTTGCGTCAGCGCTTCGAAAAGTTTCGCGGAATTTGTCCCCAACAGCGAACAGCGTCGAAATCTTCAAGCGGAAATTTTGGCACCTCAGAATTTATGAATTCATTCATCTTTTCATGAATCATCAGACTTCTTGTTGGTGCCGCATTGGCTGGTTCTGGTCGCTGTTCTGGCATCTGGCATGGCAAAATGCCAAATCCGTTGAAAATGTGACCAAGTGGCACGTCCGTTTACAAATAGGGCAAATCTTTGTTTTGACATTACAGCACGCAAACAGAACGTTATTTCTTCGCTTGGTATATTTTTATTGAGAATAATTTGGCATGAAACAGGAGGACGTTTTGACAAATCGCTTACTTTTTGTGTTTTCTGTTCATTTGTTCATTCATGAGTACGAGTAGACCCATTGAATAACCAACGCTCTCTGCTTCATTGTTCCCTGGTAGTGTTTACACTGGCAAGCTGGAACACAAGATCGTAAAAATCGAAAATGCATGGAGTGATATTCTGAACTCAAATACAATCCAATTCGCTCTCGAGAAAATGGGTGCCTAAAATACACGAAGATCATTCTTCTCATGCCAAGAGGAATCATGCGAATTGATTTTTATTTCAGATGCAAGCGAAGTGCATAACCATGCTGCTTTGTTGTAGATATTATTTTCGTTTCCATGGAATTTCAAGAGTGATCGAAGAAATTACCAATAGCTGCGGTGTTGTTAATTCGTACGGAATGCTGAAAAATGCACTTGTCCACGCGGTGATAGAGAGAGAGTGGAAAATTATGACGGGAAGTCGATTTGAATGTGATTGATATGCGCACTTTAACCCTTTCCTGAATATTTTTTTTTAATTCTGTGCACTCCTCTCGCCCTTCTCCATTAGGTAATGTTCATTCTCATGAAGTGATGGAACTAATATCTGCAAAATAATAAGTTTAGTTTCGGGCGTGTGAGAGAAGTCCGCAAGAAAGACAAAATACAAAAACAGGTCTCGATTTGAAGAAGAAAAGAAAATGGAGTCAAAAGTCACCAGACCAGAACCACAAACTTCGTCTGGGTGAGTCTTGCTGTAATGACTTTAAATATTTTATTTTCCTACTTTCGCATCTGTGGGATCGTATCAGTATCGCTAAACTCGTTTGGAATTTAGCGTTTCCAAATCGTATGACTGGGTTGCAAAATATATCCTGCAGTTTGTTATTTCACAAAGGATTTCAGGGTGATTTGAAAACTAATGTCTGTTTCATATCCTTATCTCC
Source organism: Sinentomon sp. SZTP_YWyxl (assembly GCA_030068105.1). Taxonomy (NCBI): domain Eukaryota; kingdom Metazoa; phylum Arthropoda; class Protura; order Sinentomata; family Sinentomidae; genus Sinentomon; species Sinentomon sp. SZTP_YWyxl. Next base: position 15,297 of record JASGXE010005153.1, on the reverse strand, counting down.
CCTCTCATATACAGGGTGAGTCAACTCAAATGTTGGTTTTTTTAGATCGCAATTTCCGCGAAAACGGCTGCACCTGCAATTGTGGTGCAATGGAGGTTTTGAAGCCTGGTTCTTTCGCGATTCGTTTGGTTTCATTGGGTTCTCCCAAATTGACACCCCTACACCCTTTTTGGGGAAGGGTAATTAGGGTTGTTTTCTATGCTGCGCAATATCTCCGGAACTGTGTTTCGGATGTCCATAGTTTAAATTACAAAGTTGTTCATTTCCTTGATCTGAAAGCACCAGATGTGATCCGACTCAAATCCATCCCTTGGCTTCTGTTTTAGGGGGGCTTTCTGCGGGAAGGGGTAGAGAGGTTGGAGTGGCGTTTTTTCAGCAGGAATACTTTCTTCGGGAATTCTCGGATGATGGGGCCTGAGACCTCAGTCTTCTTGCGATTCGGTGAAGTCACATTCGGGGGTGTCTGAAGGATGCAAGGGGTGGTTATGGAGATATCTCCGTTTTCACGGAAATTGCGATCGGACAAAACCAACATTCGAGGTGACTCACCCTGATTGAGGGAGCTGCAATTAATGAGGCCGGACTGCACCAGTGAGGCATGCTATTTGCCTGCAAGAAAGGGCCAAGAAATGGTCGGCAGCGATTGGAGAAAGGACAAAGAAAGCAAAAGTGAGTACCGTCTCTCACAGTGCAGGGGAAAAAACTGTTGAAGTGCCTGTTGAACTTGACAATAGGTTGTTCAATACAATAGCCATTGTCAGTTCGACGATGAACGGGCCTAACTCTAAAGGAAGTCGTAAGATTATAGTGCACACTTTTCCGTGCAAAATGGTTTGTAAAAACTTTTGACCGCCTAAATCTGCATCATTCGGGCAGGGGGCAAATGCCAAGACGCTGCGGATCATTGCGTCCGTGTGAAGCAGGTCCTCTTTTTTACGAGTAAATATTTTGACCGTATCTTTTCCTATTTTCCTGTGGCGTTCAACACAATTCGTTTGTGAAACGATTCAATAAACTCCCCTTTTTTATTGGTTATGCTATATGTTTGAGAAACCTCCAGAGAAAACTTCGTAAATCTATGTGATCAAAAACGAAATGGCATGATTCTGTTTCGCAACCATCATGGGAGTGTTGCATGCATGGTGATGTGCAGGCAGGCATTTCAGATGTCAACTGCCAGTTATTTATTTTTGCTGCGGAAAAGTGGATTTCTATCAGTTTATGCAAAGCAATTTTGTTAAAATTTCAACTAAATTGAGGGCGATCGCAAAGTCAACAGTGCTGGAACGGGGCAGGCAACAGCGAATGCTTTCTCGAAAAAAAAAAAGATCACCGGGAGGCGTTTTTACAAATCCTGCCACGTCTTTGGATGGCAGAGAGCGATTTGCCAAAAATGCTCGATTGGGGCCCTGTTTTTGGAAGATATCCGTCAGAACCTTTTTCTTACCAAAAGCTATCGAAACCTGACCGAACCTTGTCCCCTCTCGAAAAAAAACAATGCTCGGTGGGGCCCCGGCCTGCCATCTAAAGTCCCGGCAGGGTTTGTAAACTGGTCGTCGGGAGAGGCCTGAGTTACTTTGAACATGTATCAAGGAGGCTTATGGGGTGATAATTCAAAGGGTCAGATTTATCATCCGCAGTACCAATCTTTAAAAAGATTGGTGCTATAGTTGACCTCTTCTACGCAAGCGGAACATCACCAACCTTCAAGCCGAGAGAGAAAACAACAAACAAAAATTTGGTAAAAACACGAGGACGCAGTTTCAAGAGGTTTCCACTTACGACGAATACGTTATAGAGCCGTCGGAAATATTACTTTTCGCAGTCTTTTTCGATCAATGATCAAGGCTTCACTCATTGGCGGCGTTATGCCACTGGAGAAGATGGGCCCCGGCGGAATTTCTGCAACCCCGCCAGCAACAATATAATAATTATCACACCCGGAAAAGTGCAACTTCTGCCTTGCCCAATGGATCTACAATCAGTGTGTGGTCATCAATGTGTGATTTATGAACGGGAACGGACTATAAAGCTCCCCGACGTGATTTGCTATGCATATAACTCCATATTTTTAAAGGAGTAGAGAGCTCTAAGCACCGTTCTTGATTTTATGGTGCAAGGGCAGATAGACCGACAAGTGACAACTAGACACCTTGCGTTTGGAGAATAAAGCACGGAAGCCTCCTTCTGTGTGATATCATATCCTTAGTTCGCCAGGGACACTTTGTAGAATTTGGTACCCTTACAGATTTGGTTGGTCAAACATATCTATTGCATTCATGGCAATTTTTCTTAAGAAATTCCACAATTTATTTGTGTTATGTTTTGCTTTTGATTGCCACTTCGAAAAGACTCTGTAAAACTCGTGCACAGCGTCGTGGTAAAAGTATAATAGCACATTTTAAAAGATAAAGTTCGTCAAACATAAAGAACGGATCAGGTTGAAAATGCATCAAATCAAATCAAATCAAAAAGACTTTATTTCAAAGAAATGAGCGGCCTTTAGCATACTGCTACTCTTACAGGCAACTTATGTACATTTTCACATTGAAAAGGAGAGAATGACAAAAAATCCAAGCACAATAAAAAAACCAAGGACATTCAAACATAACACATATACACGAAATTTAGTCCTGCAGGAGTCGAAAATATGATTCAGCAGCCCTTTTAAAGCGATAAATACTCGTTTCCGTGTGACATTGGATCGGGAGGGATCTATGTATGTATACATAAGAACAGCTTGGTAGAGAGGACTCTTCTCAAAAATTGCTGTCTTGTGAGAATAGACCTGTGGCAACTGAGAAAATCAAGTTGGGTACGAATGTGAAGAAAATGTTAGCTCATCGTATGTAAATGTAGGGAGGCGATTTATGCTGGAGAGACTTGTGCAATAACGTGACGAGACTAACTTTTCGACGAATTGTTGGTCTAATTAAGCCAAGTTCGTTAACAGCCCCACTAATATGATCATATTTTCTGAGTCCAGTTGCAAACCTCACAAGCATATTGAAAATTTTTTCAACTCTTTGCAGAGAGCCTTTGGGAGCACAAATAAATGTATAAATTTCGCTGCAGTAATCTATAATTGGAAGAAAAAAAGACACAACAAGCCTGATTTTTGTTCCCTTGTCGAGATGGTAGCCAACACGATTAAGAGCATATAGTATTGCGTATATTTTGGCAGTCATTTTTGTGAAATGTGGCATAAAAGAAAGTTTGGAGTCCATCCAAAGCCCCAAGTTTCGAACGCAGTCATTCCACTCAATTGGCATGCCACCCAAAGTTATTCGATATGTCTCCAGATCGACCGCATTCAAGAGAGTTGGAGGACCAAAAACAATAGGTTGACACTTCGCTTTTTAAGGATAGCCCGTTTGCCCGGGACCAGTTTTCAACCTCCATCAATAGCTCATTAAAACGATTAAGAACAACTTGGAAATTTGCAGAATCAAAGTGCATATAAATCTGCAAGTCATCTGCATAAAGATGATACGAACAACGGCCATCCAAAATGTCTCCAACATCATTAATAAATATTGAGAAAAAAAGTGGGCCAAGTATCGAACCTTGTGGAACACCACATCTTACTCTACCAGACTCCGACCGGCATTCACCAACTTGGGTTATTTGATGCCTCAGGGAAAGATACGATTTGATCAGCATTGATTCTGAGTCAGAGAAATTTAGGTTCTGAAGCCTTTTTAGCAAAATGTCGTGGGGCACCGAATCAAAAGCTTTCGAAAAATCCGGCAGTACAAGTATTGTTCCCTGGGAAATCTCCCTGGCAGTAAAAATGTCCGAGACAATTTTCAGAAGAGTGGTAGTTGTACTATAACCCTTTCTAAACCCAGATTGAAACTTTAAGAGAGTGGAATTTTCTTCTAAAAAGGACACAATTTACAATGCAACAACCGCTCCATGACTTTGGAGAACTGTGGGAGAAGACTGATTGGCCTATAATCTTCAAGTGCCAGTGGAATGCTCTTTTTTGGTAGAGGAAGTACAAGAGCTTGTTTCCAGCAGGAGGGAAAATTTGCCTTCAAAATAGCCGTGTTTATTATATGTAAAAGTGGAAGCAAAATGTATGACAGCGACATTTTAATCATAACAATCGAAATATCATCCAGGCCAACAGAGTAGCTGGAAAGATTATTGACTGCATCAAAGATAAATTTAAAATCAGCAAGTGTAAAATTGAACATATTACGAGAATATTCACTCGAACAGCTTGATGCAAAAGAAAAAGACTCAAAATCTGTAACAGAGCCGTTATTGCCGCTGATGTCAATCACATCAGAATTTCCTTGCGGCACTAGAGTTGAGCTCGAAGAGCATGAAAGAAAATGCTTGTATTAAGCTGGTCAGGCGTAAAGGGTAGCTGTTTTGAAGGAGTTGCTTGTTTCTTGGAATTTTTGTAAATGCCCAGGGATCTCAGCCCGGCCCAAAAATCCTTGCTATTTGCCACCTGACTGCATATGCGGGCGTTTATGTAAATTTTCTTTGCAATCCTTATGAGTCTGCTGACATTATTGCGTTGAGTCACATAATGCATCAGTGGGTAGACTAAAAAAAACTATGAGGTGGGCTGTGCTTTTACCCCTAACCTATCCCGGCCTGTTGACAATCACAAAAATATACACGCCACGTCAAAAGTCCTCGAGCATATGGGGTCCAAACTATACCGAGGAGCCATTTAGAATCAATGGAAATGTGCCGAATGATATCACAACATGTATGAGACGTGTAAAGCGTGAAATTACAGCAAATCCTGAATAGGTGGATGGCCCCCGTCTTGTGCAGACCTCGCTGAAATGTCTACTTTTTGTTCAATAACTTTGGTGGACCCTGCGTACCTACTTCATGGCAATGATATTAAATCGATGTATATACCTATGCCTTTTGTGACGCTGTTTCTGTCCTCTATTTTTCTTTCAAATTCCATTTGTTTAAGGAATTGTTTAAGTCATAAACAAAAACAAAAACCGATTTACAGCTGCGCTTCCAAGTTCCATAATATTTCGTAGGTTCCCGAATTTCCTTGTCTTTTCCTTGTCTTTTGTTTGGAGAAGCTGCCTATCTCCGCTCAATGTGTATACGTATTTTAATAAGGAAATTTCATTTTCTTTCTTGAATGTTAGGCCTATTCGTATATTAGGCTACCTTTCTTCGCAAGCAGCGCAGCTGTCGGCACCGCTGACATCATTGACAAACAAAACGAACTCTTCAGTTCCTGAGCTCTATTTTAGCTCTTCAGTGTTTTTGAATACATAGATCAAAAGGAAAGCGATTGCATTATTTTTCATGCTGCCTAGAGACAATAAATATGGGTATTCGTGCACAAATAGCATACACTGTTTAAAAAACGGGCAGATAATTTATTAAACTCTTTCGAAAGAATGTGTCCTCGTGTATTTTTATAAAATCATCCTGCAATCACGTTTTTGTTATCGCCAATAATTCGTCCTCAAAATTTTTTCCATGTTTGCCTTGCCTTTCGACAAAATTATAGGAATGGCGGAGAACCGAGCGAAGAATTGAATGCATCTATTTCACGAGGCTTGCATACAATAATGCAACTAAGGGTGAAAATGGAAAGGAAAAAGACTGCTCAGCAAGCAAATCAGATAAAGGGCATGTAAAAGAAATTTTAAACAGTGTATTCTTACGGCAGTGTTTTTTCTCGTGAAAACATGTCCATTATTCCAATTTGACGGTGAATAACGTTTCCAACTTTGCTGCTGTGCCATTCAGCAATAATGACGGTTTTTATTGAATCATTGGAATCAAATAATCAACGAAAAGGTCCTCATTTTCAGTTGAGTGCCGCTTTATTTATTGCTTGTTTATTTGGATAAAATGAAAGCACAGTCAGGGAAAGGTACAAACACAGACATGAACAGCCAATTGTGAGAGTTCTGCATTTTTCGTGACACACTTTTATGGAAGAACCAAAACTTGACTTGCTTATCTGACAAACTGCCCAACTTTTGGTCGATGGCCGCAAGAGTATCCCCTAAAATTATGATAAGTATTCGTTTCAACTTCAAAATATTGGTTTGATTGACATCATCTTACCGCCATCTTGATCAAACCGTGGAATTGTACAATTTCAACAATTTGTAAAAAAATGTTAGCATAATACCTGCACGTGTTCTTATGTGCAAAGTATTTCCAGAGTTTTTAATAATTAAAGTGCGTCCAGCAAAATGAAAGAGCCGGCAAATAAAAAATGAAATTTTTTCAAGAATGTTATTTTACTGAGCAAAGTGAGCATCAGTGAGCATTTTCGGTAACATACTATTCATTGAGCATTTCTTACGGTACTCTGTGTAGTGAACGTGTGTGAAGCTCGCCACTTGTTGCGGATTTTGACATAACTGCGGAGAATGATTGTACCGCGATGCTACCACTCAGAACGCCTGCGCCACATATAATGGTCAAAAATGGCGATAACGATAATACCGCAATGTAAAATCGGCTTTGTTCAATGAAAAACTTCACAGGTAAATATAAATATTGGAAAAATATAAAATTGAACTGGAAACTCCTGAAAATCAACGTGTTACAACACGAATCTATAATGAATAGCAAATATCTTTTGTCCCCAGAATTTAAACAATCGCCGATCTCGCATTTTGGAGTCTCGTTTCGAAGAAACTCGTTGGGAAACCATCCACGACCGCAGCGAAAATAATCACTTTCCGTTAACCGGTGAGCTTCGCTCTCTACGCGAGCCGTTAAATGGGTACAAATAAAGCGACGTTATCTTATCCCTCATCATTCGACCATTCGTCATGCAAAAAGAATTTGAGTTTCTTGAAACTGTTTTTGCGGAAACCAAAGTGTCCTGCAACTAATACCATGAATACCAAATTTTGCCGTTTGCGTGTGCACAGAACTGTCGCGATGGCAATGTCAAGTTCAAGAGCTAACGAAAATGTTGAGAAAAGATCTCTAAAAAAACTTCCTGCCCAGAAATCTTGATGGAGATCAAAATCGTGAATTGTGCGCAAAAACGCTGTGCATTTTTTCCCTTTCCTGTTTGGATCTTGCCCGTTCAAATGCAGCTCCCATTGCTTTCGGGTTGAATAACCGGCTCGCATTTGCTCGAGAACGTACTCATATTTCTCCGGGATTAACATATAGGGCATCCCTCTCAAGGGAATTTATAGATCAGAGACTCGTATTCTCTCAAGAGCTTTGTCCGACCCGAACAGATGGCAAGGAAGATGGTCTTGGAGGTACACTTCGAAAGCACTCACTATACCACCGCATCCGCCACATCTCCCGCATCTTTTCGCCGCATCCCAGGAAACAAGGATCAGGGATGCCCAAATTATCTGTCCCTTTCTTATCTTTTCTTTTGACTTTTTGTGTGAAGTTTTGTCCTGTGGGGGAAAGTTCCTGTCTGCCACGACGAGAAAAAAAACGGTCAAACTCCAATTAAGCAGTTTTATTTTTGGGGTAGGCGAACACTTTTTACTACAAAAAATAAAACGGCGCAGTGTTCCGCATAAATCATTGCGGTAGGTCAGGTCAGGGTTTATCAGGCCTAGTTAGACCAACATAAGGTTACGTTGTGGTAACCAGACCCGACGTGACCCTAACCTAACCTAACCTAAATCTAACCCTAAACATGAACCAAAGCAAGTCAGCACAATGATTTATGCGAAAAACCTTGCACGGTTATATATTTCATGAATATTTCTTTAGTTGATGCCTTCTTTGTTATATGTAGCCTGCAGGATGTTCCAGAAAAACACCAACAAAATTCGTTGAGATGTTCCCGACGGCAAAACAAATAGAAATTAATCATTAAAAAACTTGCTCCGGGCGGCGTATTTGATTAATCTATAAGGATCGGGCAATGGAAGAACCCTGCGCAATCTACGTATAATTGGCTGCCACATCCTCGGCTTGGAGAATGAACGCCGCCCACGCTTCTGGATGCCTCTGGAGTTCGCAGGCTGGTCGGATACGACAAGGAGCTCTCGCAACTGACAGGGGTGCTTGACGTGGTTGGGTTGGATTTGAATTGATGCTGGTTGACATTAGCTGCTTTTCGGATGTTCTTTCTTCTCGATTTGTTTGACATCACGCAACAAGTGTTTCTTTTTCTCGTTTTGCTGTACCAAATTGGGAATTTTTCAAAATATATTGCGTTATTGTTGAATCCAGGAATTGCGAAGTTAAAGAATTCAAGCTTTTGAGTGAAGGTGCAGAGTTCTGTTCTGTAAAATTGCGCGCTCAAATTTCGTGTTCTGACGACGCCTTTGAAAAGTTGTTTGTTTGGTTTTCCACCATGGCCCTGTCCTCGCTCAGTGACACGCTGGATAGATATGTTGTAAATTAAGGCGACAGCGATGCTAAAAATTTAAAAATTCATCATTTGCCTTGGGTGGTTTCAAAAACTCAAAAACTTTCAAACATTCGGTGGTCTTAAAATCTCAAAAACAAAAGACGCAGTGCGGGGACCAAAAATGTTTTCGGTGGACTTTCGTCTTAAAATATGAAAAACGTGTGCATTATCCAAACACCAAAACATTGTTGGTTTGGGAAGAAATGACACAGGACAGCGATTTCCTGTTCTTGGCGTTTTTGAGCAATTGACTTCAGTTTGTTTTAGAAAACAGTGACGGAATACACAATGCACGGACCAAAAATGCAAATTGGTTGCATCCAGAAATAATCTGATTCTCGCTCTTTCAAAAACATCGCAAGGGTACCTGCCCTTCCAGGAATCTGGCGTTTTGAAAGAGAAACCAACAGCCTTTCACACGTCCATATCGACAAGATTTTCAGGAAGCCCTTGCACAGCAGCGCAGCCGGGTCGTCCAACAGAGATCACAGAGGAGCCCAAATTCAAAGATGCCCAAAGCACTAGTGGCTGGAGCTCGTAAGCTCCTAATTTGCCGTAAAGCGCATTCAACTTAACTCTCCTAACCTCCTAACTTACCAAACGAAATCTAACGCTCCCCTAAACCCAACAAAATTAATCCTAACCTAACCAACCAACCATTCTAAACAACCCAGCCAAATCAACGTAAGCTTTCGAGCTCCAGCCATTTTCTCTCAACGCAGAGGAGAGCCCGCAACCCATCGCAAAACCGTTGCTTGCTTGCTACTTCCACACCTCCGGGCGCCATTTCCATGTTATGCACCCCAAAGTCCTTGAAAATGAGCTCATTTTGGGTATTCGTGGGCAGGTAAGGTTTCATCGTGGAACCGTCAACTTTTCGGGGCATATTCCATGGAACAAGCAATGTTCAATTAATGGACATGTTTCATTAATGAACATGTTAGGGGACTACCGCAAACGGAGCAGCGTCACCGCAATGATTGCTCAGCTCGGTTGGCCTAAGCTTGCTGAGAGAAGAAAGGTCCACCGCACTTTGTGTCTTTATCGAATCCTTGGCAACTCCGGAGGGTGGGGAAATTTGTTTTCCTTCATTACGCCTCCATCTTTTTACAGTCGCCATGACCATCCTTATAAGATAAAGCCGTTAGCATTTAAGAGAGATATAGGGAAGTTTTCCTTTGTGTCCCGAGCAATAGCGGACTGGAATTCACTCCCAGCCTCTGTGCTGTCTCAACCTTTAAGTACATCAATTCTAAGGCGCAGGTTGCTGTCCTTGTTATAAATTGAGTTTCTGGCCAAATTTGATTGGACTTGAAAGTTTTAGGGCAGATGTTCTGTTTTCTCCACAGGAGTTTCAAAATTAATTCTTCGGATTTCAAAATATTCGAATTGCTCCATAAACCCAGAAATTTATGTCTCTCAGCAACATGTCATGAAAGGTAAACACATTTGGTCTTGCTCTCGTCTTTGTAGTTTGTCTGCCCCATTTCTCGTGCCTGTTTTTCCGGTTTTTCCCGTTTTTTGACGTTTCTTATTGTTTTCTTTTGTGCAAAAGTGTTATTGTTATGTATGATAGTGGGGAAACCCCCACAAAATACAGTCATTCAATCAATCAAATCAATCAATCAATCAATTAATGAACATGTTCATTAATGGAACAAGCGAAACACAAAATGTTCGTTGAAGAAGTACCCCCCCGAGCTTCTACTTCCACGCATCAGGCCCCCTCCAAAAAATCCAAAAACCTAAATTGTGGTTGTCTTGGGACAATTGAGATATGAAGAGAGTGGGAAGCCGCACAAAAACCATTTTTAGGAAAGATTGCCAAAAGTGTATAGTGAACAGAAAATTATTCAGTGAAAGCATGTGCTTAGACCCTCCATTTCAAGAAATAGCCGCGCTGAAACCGGTGAAATTCGTCTCTTTTTCAAAAGTCGGTTGATCTTGTTGTAACCCATCACTGTGTTACAATGGCTACCGTGAAAAAGACACGATTTTCACCGGTTTTTGTGCGGCTATTGCGTGGAAGTGTTTGGTCGGAGCAAATTGTTTCACTGACACTTTTCTATTCATTGTGTTCTTGGCAATCTGTTCTCAAATAACGGCTTTTGTGCGGCTGCCCACAATCTTCATATCTAAGTTTCCAAAGACAACCACAATTTGGTTTTTTGGATTTTTGGGCCGGCACTGCGTGGAGACTTTTGTACCCAGCGCAACCTCTGACAGGTTTTCCCAGACAAGTCTCGTTGCCATGGCTATGCCTATCCGCGTTTGCTAGCATGACAAGACTCTATCGGCGGAGAGAAGGGTCAGGTGTGAATTTCACACCGTGCGAATTTCGCACGCGAGTTGCTTCCCACCGCGTTTTATTTTCCTACCGCAACTAAAAACTCCGGAGAGAAGGGATCGGTGGAAATACGGGTTGTTTGTTGAGGCATTTATTTTCAACTGCTTCTTCCACGCTGTTTAAACGAAAACTTCTTCGGTGAGAAGGGTCGGGTGTGAAGCAGCGTGGAAGTGATCGTGTTCCCTCATTGGTCCTTTCTGTCGATGACGTCGTGTTCCCATCGCAGGTGAGGAAAAAGGCTGTTAATTCTCCGTCATGAACGCAGGTCCGTCTCAATGAGACCGATGGAGAAGGCTTAAGATATGTTCTCAATCGCGGTCGCTACTTGACCGAGAAGGAGAAATTCGCCTTTCTGGAAACTCTGAAAACATATGTTGAAACAATCGAGAGTAAAAAGAGTGATGCTGTGGAGAAGAAAAAGTGGGTCTGGAAGTCATTTTGTTATAATAATTTATTATTATTATTTTACACCGGCGAACACCTTCTGGCATGCGGCAGGGCGAGGTTCTTGTATTGCGCAGTGTTGCTGTGGTCAGTTTAACTATGGGATATCGGTGGGGTACCGGCATACACCGGTCAGTGCAACTGCTCCACACACCCGCACCGCTCCAGGCCGAAACCACAGCCATGCGTGCTACCAGTTTTCCGGCTATTTCAGCCCCCAGGATGACCAGACAGCACCATGGAAATTGTGTGGTTTCTGTGTATTGTTACCTGCCAGCCTCTCTTGGACTGGAGCTAGGTGTTCTTTAGCGTGCACAGAGTGATGCTGCACGCGGGTCCTCCTGCTTAACGTCTCATACGAACGAGACGAGGGACTTGGCAACTAATCCCCCTTCCAACAGCACAACCTGGTGTCCAAGGGTGGTCCTAAAGGCATTCTAGGGAGAATCCTAAATATTCTAGGGAGAAAAAAATCCCAGGAGAAAAAAATTCTATGGGAGATAAAGGGAGAATCCTAAAGGCATCCTAAAATCAAATTATCAAAATCAAAATCATCAAATCAAATCAAATCATCAAATCATCAAATCAAATCAAATCATCAAATCATCAAAATCAAATCAAGGCAAAATCTGCATCTGTGGAGGAAGCGTCATTGGTGGGGATCAGATCGGGCTCAATTGCTGATTTGGAAAGCCGATTCTTTCCTGACATTCCTGGTCGTATATTTCTCCAGACATCTATGCGCGTACTGAATGTATTCCCCGGCCTGGCAATAATAGCCGGAACGACAACAGCATCCTCGACATCTTGTAGGTCTTCAATGTCCCTCAAATCATACATCAATCAACTGATGCAAAAACGCTTTCACACCGGACCCTTCTCTCCGTGAATGTAAACCTCCTAACTTTCAACGGCGAAAAAGCTTTTCCACCGGACCCTTCTCTCCGCTGTAACAGCGGAGAGAAGGGTCCGGTGGGAAAGCTTTTTCGCGGTTGAATGTCAGGAGGTTTCCATTCACGGAGAGAAGGGTCCGGTGTGAAAGCGTTTTTGCGTCAGCTCCGTGGAAATTGCGCACCGGACTTCAACTTCAACTGCAGCGTTTTTTCTCGGTGAGAAGGGTCGCAAAAATGCGAGTTGCCGTTGAAGTTTGGTGGAAAATTCACGCCGTTCGCATGCGTTTGCAGTGATTAATTTCGACCCTCGTAAGGCACGGGTGAATGTCAGTCCGAGCTCCATTATGCTGTTGGAGATGAGCGAAGATGTTTTGTTATTGCGATTCGAGGACGTTTTCGAAGCGTGCCAGCCATGAGCGATTTGAGGGTGAAGGCCTAGAAGATGTCCAGGATGCTGTTGTCGTTCCGGTTATGATTGCCAGGCCGGGGAATTGGGCAGAGCACGCATAGATGTCCTGGAGAAATATTACGACCAGGAATGACAGGAAAGAATCGGCTTTTCCAAATCAGCTAATTGAGCCTGATCTGATCCACACCTCACCTTGGAGAATGACGCTTCCTCTGCATGCAAATTCTGTGTGCCTTTAGGATTCTCCGCATCGGGAGGTTTCAGCCTTTTCCCTAATCCTTGCCTTGTTCAAAATGTGAGCTCAAGCAATATTTTTGCTGTTTTTACTCATACCTGTGGCCATGTTATGTTCATCTAAGTGCAGTCGATATCTCTGATTTTGGCCTTTTTCCAATTCCTGGCCTTGTAAACAATTCAATTAAACAAGAGATCCGCCGAGAGGCTGCAGTGGACAGAATCATTCAGAGATTGTAAAGCACATGCGCCGATCAGCACACGTTCGGGATGCGTGCAGCAGCACTGCAAGTTTTGTCTGCAGAGGCCACGCTTAAGAATTTTTTCTATTAAAGCCAACTGTACCCTAAACCCAACATTTCCTAACCTAATCCAACCTAGCCTGTCCTGACCAAACCTAACCTGAGAGTTATGACTTTGTTGTGTGAGGTTTCATGCAAATTATTTCAAAATTTTAAAGGCCTAGGAAAATTTAAGGAAAATTTTACGCATTCAATTTTAAGACAATTTGCCTGGTTCAGGGTCATATCGTCCCGGGCCGTATTGTCCCCGCCCGTTTGGTCCCGGCCGTTTGGTCCCGAGCCCATATCGTCCCGGAGGCCGTTTGGTCCCGGCCGTTTGGTCCCGGGGCCTATGTCGTCCCGGGCCCGTTTTGTCCCGAGGCCGTTTGGTCCAGGCGGTTTGGTATCGCGCCACATACTTCAGGACTTAGGTAATCTCTCGAATCTGCGTGAACCCGGTCTCTGCCATGTTTCAGTTGTGCACAACAAATGACATGGAAAAGAGGCAACAGATTGGAATAGTTTCAGCTTGTGAATGTTTTTGATAGACTCCTGGCATTGCAATTGATAATATTCAGAGACCCATAACTTGGGATAATCTTATTCCAGAGCACAACAGGCAAACACATTGAAGTAACAGTAAAGTTTGTATCTGAATCCATGTCCATTCTGTTGCCCTTTTTGTCAGTTGCAGCAGAGAAAATCAAATGCAATAGAAAACGAAAACAACACAATCAGCTTAAGATCATCAGTATATGAAATAACAATCGCTCGTGAACCATCGGCTTTACGGAGAAGAATTTTTCCTTCATGTGTCCAAATATATTTCCACATCTTGTCCGTTTTCTTGTTAAACGTCACCTTGTACAACTCCAGTTTCCTCGACAAGATGCTCTTGAACAGTTATCGGGGTATTTGGATTTGGAAGTTCAATGCACCCAAGATCATGTAACCTGCTCTTACGCATGCCGGACAGAAACTGCTGTTTCACAAATCGATTCGCAAATTTGACGAAAAAGAGTCTTTGACCCGTTGGCGCGGCTTTCCCAGAAAGTGACAGAAATCCACTTGAGATTGAAAGTGAAAAATGACATCAATTTTCCCACTGCCATTGTTAAGAAAGTCTCTGATAAATTGAAGAGTCCCTTCTGTTGGAATATTTGTAGACCACGAAACAAGATGTTATTTACTCTTCCGTACTGTTGCAAATTCACAAAAGTTCCAATTTCATTGAATCGATTTGGGACTGCATTTGATGGTGGCAGTCACTTTGCTGTTGAAGGTGGGTCTGAAATTTCACCAAACGATTGTCTAATCAGATAATCGTACTCGTTTCTTTTTTTCTGATTTGGTTCACCAAGGCCCATTGTGCTGGGGGAGGGTGCCTGCAGACCAAACCGCCGGGACCAATCGGCCGAGACCAAACGGTATCGGGACAACACGGGCCCGGGACGATATAGGCCCCGGGACCAAACGGCCGGGACCAAACGGCCCGGGACCAAAAGGCCTCCGGGACCATACGGGCACGGGACGATATGGGCTCGGGACCAAACGGGCGGGACCAAACGGGCGGGGACGATACGGCCCGGGACCAAACGGGCGTGACCCAATTTGCCCTCCCTTTTTTGTCAACAAGGCAATGAATTGGAATAAGGCCAAAATCCGAGAAATAGACTGCACTCTTAGGATCAGAGCATGGCCACAGGTGGGACGAACAACAAAATCATTCTATTTTTCATTCAAAGCTCGGCAGCCTTGACTCGACGCCACATGTGCATAATCATTGATCCGGGCGCTTCAGCCTCTCTGAGGATCATGGCATGGCCTCCGGCCGACGTTTCCGCTGAATTTGACTTGCAAGTTGGTTGCAAGTTTATCTTGTTCAATCAAAATTCGCTTCTGTGGTCGGCTGCTGTCTTTCCTGTGCTTTTCTCGGCTCTGCTTTCTTATCCAACGGTGTCCTCATCATCGTCTGGAACATTTTCCAGAGATGTTACCAGGGCAGGAATCATTTCAATGATGATTTCTTTCAAATCTCCCAGCTTGGGAAGTTCGCTTATAAATCCACCTCCTGTGGCGTTACAAGTGCGATTAAATGCTCCTCTTTCGTCCCTATGCCGTTCGCTTATAAAATCCTTGCAGCACAAGTTCCACAATTAAGCTTCCGTGCGTTTTGGAGCTTCTCCTCGGGCGTTACAAAGCATCCTGGACAGACTTCCAGACTCTCTTCATCTCCACAGCGCCAGCATCATGTTTTTTACTCTCGATAGTGTTAAAAATATGCTTTCAAGGTTTCCAGAAAGGCCAATTACTCCTTCTCGGTCAGACGA
>JASGXE010005152.1:0-33364 GCA_030068105.1 Sinentomon sp. SZTP_YWyxl | reverse complement strand
AGTAGGTACCTACCTACCTATTCTTTCATTCCGTGTACCTGCCAGTCTTCTCTCGAATCAGTTGTTCAATCTAAATTGTGACTTTCTTCCAAAATTTCAGATCCCCCTTTTTTGCTTCTTTTTTCTCTTTGTTTTTTTTTCACTCTTTTTTTCTCGTTTTTTTCCTCTTTCTTTTTTTGCTTTTTTTTTTTCTTTTTTTTTTTCTTTTTTTTTTCTTT
The DNA here is from genome assembly GCA_030068105.1 of Sinentomon sp. SZTP_YWyxl. NCBI lineage: Eukaryota > Metazoa > Arthropoda > Protura > Sinentomata > Sinentomidae > Sinentomon > Sinentomon sp. SZTP_YWyxl. Next base: position 33,146 of record JASGXE010005152.1, on the reverse strand, counting down.
TCTCATTCTTTTTTTCCTCTTTTTTATCCTTTTCTTTTTTGTTTTTTTTTTTCCTTTTTCCTTCTTTTTTTTTTGCTTCTTTTCTTTTTTTTACATACCACCTGCATCCCTATCTTCTTGGGAAGTTCTATTTTTACTACCTTGTTTTTTCCACTTTTGTGTGTATTTTTTTGAGATTGTGATTGGGTATGCATGAGGAAATGAGTGTTAGAGTTTGCTCAAGGTTGGATCTTGCCTGGTTGTGTATGTGTGTGTGTCTGCTTGGGTGTCTGAAGTGATTGCTATATGACTAGGCCCCGTCCACATTCCGATGATCTCTTCGCGGTCCTTTCCCCTCCTTTTCCCTTTACCCCTCCTTTCGATAATGCAGCCGACGGTCGCGTTCCCTTCCCATCCCTTCCCTGGTATATGATGAACCTCTGCTGTTCACAATTGATGATTGCCTTTATGGCATGAAAACCTGTAGAACAGAGTAAATCTGATACCGATACCGATACCGGATGATGTTGCTGTTGGCATTGTTTCATTTTTCTGTCTCTCTCTAGGGGTTGCCTACCTACTTATACATGTTCTGGAATGTTGACAGACAATCGAGGTGTTTGTTTGAATGCATAATTTGTGATAAACCACACTTTCTGTTGGTTTCCCTGGAAATTTGTCAATTTCCCAGAGCTTTTTCTAGAGCAATTTCTCCGAGATCCCCAGCACATGATTTAACCAGGATTGTCCATAAAAGTTGTTCGGGATATTTATCCCTTCAGGATAAAAGGCCTTCAGTTTCTTTCAGGGCTAACCCATTATAGCCCTTCAGGTACAAAGATTTGTCTATGCCCATGTTAGGGGGCCTTCCAATGTTTCAGTCCATGGGGGGACAAACGTTTCTGAGAGGTGGAGCATTTTGCAAATAGGCTGTACCTCAGCCTTGGAAGCCCATCCCTTGGTATGCAGAGCTTCATGGCATTGAAATTGTTGTGTTAGGGGTACCTAGGTGTTGGGTTGGTCAATTGTGTTAGGTAGGAATGTCATTTTGTTAGGTAGGCATTATTTGGTGTAATGTAGTAGGTAGTGATATGTACTGATTTTTCTTGGTTGCCAACATCCGACAGCTAGCAGGTAGGTGCGGTGGCTTCTGTCAAAAGATAATAGGACCCTATGAAAGTGATGTTTTGATGGGAGGCTATGTAAATATTTGGTAGTATGTTGCCTACATTGTCTAATGGTCATTCCCTTTCTTCTTTATCTTTTTTGGAAGGAACTTTAAATATGATTCACAGAATCTGGTTTAATTACTGTGTGGTACCTAACGACTTAACGTGGTGGTTTATCCAATGGGAGTGCACACTGATGTGCTTTATTTATGCCCTGATTTGGCATAACGTTGGAGTGTATAAATGGTTTAACGGATTGATGGAGTAAGCAAATGGTTTAAAACTGTCGGATGAGAGGTTGGTGATCATTTATTTGTTTGTTTGTTAATAAAAATCTCCTGAAAATTGTTACTCTTTGACGCTGTGCACTCATGTATTTCAATCTCAAAAATGTAATGTGCCATTTTTTTTCTCTGTATGCCATGGGAAAAGAATAAAAAGAAAAAGAAAAGAAAGTTTCGACATTCGTTCGTTGGCGTCAGACGTTTTCTTTTTCATCGTTCTTTCCGATTTCGTTTCGTTGAAGAAGGCTGAGACCAATACCAATGGAGAGAGGTTGAATCACATAGGGGTTTTAAAAGATGTGGTGACAAAGAACGGACAGATGCTGAGGCTCAGGAAACTTCTGCCAAAGAGGAGCAGGCCTCATCAAGTCGTAAAGAGAGCTTCAGTGCAACCGACACCGATCCTGTCGACATTGAGCGCACTCAGTTGACCCTGGTTACTGGTTGACTCTGGTTACTGGTTGTCGTTGACCCTGGTTACTGGTTGCATGACTTATGAAATGCCAAGGCATGCAACTTGCTAAGTGCTGCATATGCTGAAAACAAGGTGAGTTATTAAGTTCTCCTTTCTCCTCCTGCAAAAAACAATAATGATGGGCACATAGGTCGCTATTTTAAAGCTTAGTGTGGGCCACTCTAGCACAGGAAGGCCTGGTAGGTGCCTACTTTCTACTTTGTTGGCTTTGCTGGCCTATACTATACATGCTTTATTACATGAAAAAAATAGGGTAGTTTCTCGGGTAAAACTCTGTTCAAATCAGCTAATCTCGGGTAATTTTAAGCAGTTTCTCAGGTAAAATTGTGAAAGGGCATGAACATCCCTGCTTTTTTCTCAGAATTCCGAGATTTTTCTCAGAATTCTGACTTTTTTTCTCAGAATTCCGACATTTTTCTCAGAATTCTGAGATTTTTCTCAGAATTCCGACTTTTCAAAAAACGAAAAAAAGAAATTTCTCTGATGGCCCCAAGACGCTTCCGAACATTTTCGTTTCATGAAGTTCCATTCAATTGGCACATGTGTTTTGGCTTTTCCGTGAGACAGAGTGCGAATTGCGATTTCATTGTCAGTTCGCCACGTGTTCGACATGTTTTCTCTTGTGTTTTTTTTTTTTTTTTTTTTGAAGAAATGGCGGATCTCGCGGAAAAGGAATTCTTCCAATTTCGGGATTTGTTCCGTGTTCTTTTGATCTGGAAGTGGATTTTTGCGATCTGAAAAGTGCTGAGAACCCAAAATGTTTTGTTGATGCAAATCACTTGCGTTTTGCGAGATTTCTTCCGGAAGGTGGTGTTGGCATTTTTTCCGGAATTCGGGATGTCGTGCCGAAAACCAAATTCCGAACGTGTCCGGTTCATTATTCTGTGACATCTTTACCGGTTTTCCCACTGGTGATGCACGTGAGAATTTTGCTCGCATTCGCAACATATATAGACAGCACCATTTGCACCAGAGACGTGTGTGAAGAGACAAACAGATTGATTTGGCCCCTCCACTTTTTTTGTTTCACTTTCACTCCTGCCATCTTTCAGGGAACTTCAGGGTTAATGAATACTGTTACTGTTGGTCAAGTTGGCCTCTCCGCCTCTTCATGAATACTCGAACACACAAACGAAACTTTCTTGCTCCGTTTCTGCAAAATGTGCTCTCATTTGGGCGAATGTGTTCTGTGACGTGACGTCTCCGAGCTGTTGATTTCTTGTGGGTGAAGGAGAACCATGACTTTGAGCCAACGGAATGACATCTGACGGCCAAATTTGGCAAACGATCGGCAAAAATGCAGCAGAAATCAGCGATCAAAAATGTCAATTTTGAATTCTTGGCCAGCCAAATTGACATGACTTAGTGTTCGAAAATTCCCGGGAATTTATTTTCGAGGGAATATTCCTTTTTCGGGAATTTTGGGAACAAACGAAAATTCCCGGGAATTTTGGGAATATTACCGGGAATATTCCCTCATTGGGAATTTTGGGAATATTCCTGGGAATTTTGGGAATATTCCCGGGAATTTTGGGAATATCCCGGGTATTTTGGGAATATTCCCGGGAATTTTTGGTCATTCCCAGGAATTTTGGGAATATTCCTGGGAAAATTCAAATCTTGAAATATCACTGGGAATTTTTGGAACAGTATTCCCATGGAGGGACTTTATGATTTTCCTGTGGGAACTTCATTTTTTCTAACTCAAGTAGTCCTAGTTCGTGGTTGTTGAACAAGATTATCACATTTTGCCAGTTTCCATATGAGTCATTTCACCATCATCGTCAGACCAGATACAGGCTGGCGTGAAAATGCAATGCACGAAAGCAGCAAAATGTTGATAATTGATATGGTTAAAGTCAGCCGGGCTGTGAATTCTGTGGTGTATAATTTTCAATGGTTAATCAATTATGATGCGAAAGGGCAAATCTATGGCAGCATATTTTCAGAGTAAATTTTGGGGGATTTTTAAAACCCGGTTATTCCTGGCCTGTTTGCGAATGGCTTTTTTAATTCCAATTTTCCTTTCTTTCGAACTATTTTCTATTCGAAAATCATACTTCACATTTAGGTAGGTACCTACTTAGCAGTTCGTTCACCAACAGTGAGCAGTTTTGCTCTTTTGAAATCACCGTGTGGGGCTGCTCCCGACTCAGAGACTTGTTGGTAAAAATTTATAAACATTTGCTCCTTCTCGACGAGCATGATGGCATGATCAAGAGTTCGCGACTGCAGACTCATATCTGGTTTTGGTAGCTTTTACTGACGAAATCTTGTGTTGAAATTGCCTGCCAACTGCTCGCGTTGGAACTGCGTGGGCGGACTGGGTCTAACCTGCACACCAAAAAATAAAAAGGGAAGTTGTTGATACCAACACGCTTTGGGCCAACAAAAAGAATTTGTTCCAACTTTTCATTCAAAGTGACAAAGATTATGTTTAAATTTAAAAATGTCAGCTGGCAACCTGCATGTAGAATTAGTGCTGCAAAGATGGTGGATATTGCATAATGTTCAACGTCGTAAAGAAGTAGATGGAAGTTTTTTTTCTCTTGGGGTAATCTAGGGTAAGATTTCACCAGATTTATGGCAAAAACATAGCTACACGTTCACAGCCTTGGGTTGAACGTAGACAAGCAAAAGGAGCAAAACGGCTCAATGGGGAGAGCAAGCCCACAACAATAAAAGTTTAGGAGAGCAGCCATCCTCACCCCTTGATAGCAGAAAATACACTTATCAAAGTCCTACTCTTTAGGTAGTAATCAAAGAGTATCAAAGTCCTACCTTTAGTCCCCTATTATGCCTACGGTGGCTGCTCTGGAGACAAAAAGTCAAAAGGACTCTTGATTACCTGGGTTTTTTTTTAATGTGAAATATTCAAATGCAAGAATTTTGCTGGAAATTTTGAATGAAAATTCCCGGGAATTTTGGGAATATTTCCGGGAATTTGGGAATTTCCCTTGGAAACTTTTCAAAGTCAAAAACAGTCAGAAAAATCAATATGAGACTGGAAATATTCCCGGGAATTTTCATTGAAAATTCCCGGGAATTTTGGGAATATTCCCTCGGGAACTTTCCCAGAGGGGCGGGAATATTCCGGGAATATTCCCGGAAATTTTGGGAATATTCCCGGGAATATTCCCTCACTCCGAACACTACATGACGTGAATGAAAACAATTTGAAATCGTCTGCGCAGAAACCTGCGCACAAGTCTGTGCAAAAAAGCCTTGAATCACTTCAAAGAGGCATTTCTGTTCACGAAAATTTAAATGTGCTCGTGGCTCAGTGGCAAAGAGCTCTGCCTGCTGGTGACTGTGAAATTTCAGAGCCAAAGTTTCCGAGAAGATCAAGTTTGTTGGAATTGGTTGATGGTTTGGTTTGGGGTTTGGGAGGACTGTCAAGCTAAAAAGAAGCAGTGAGAAAGACTGAAGCCGGCTTCACACTGCGCAGCATTTGCTGCATGCAGCATTTGCAGCATGCTGCAATGCTGCATGTGCGTCTGGTATTTAGACAGGTACAGCATTTTCTTTTTTTTGTCTTGTTTCTTGCAGGAATTTTCTTTTTTTGCTGTTGTGTTTTTGCGAAGGGAGTTTTCCCACCTTCGTGGCAGATGTAATTTGGTTTTAAATTTTGGATCCTTGTTTGTTGAGATGGAATTGGAGGATCTGGGTAGCGCGACGGAAGAGGTACGGTGCCTGCCAGCAACTTATCAAGGAACTGGAGCTGGAAGATCTGTCAAAGTACCAGAACTTCCTGCGAATGGACGTGGGTTCTTTTGAGAGGCTTTTCGCATTGGTTGAGCCACGTATTCAGAGGAAAAATACCAGGAAGGCTATTTCGGTCCGAGATAGATTAGTCATGACGTTGCGGTATCTGGCGACAGGTTAGATAACAACAAGGCCTGCATTTCTCATTGCATCCCAAGTAAAAATTTTCCATGTCCTGAAATAGACCAGTCTGTACTGTCGGTATATTGGAACACTTCCCAGTTACGATCATGGCCCAATTCCAATTTGGGTTTGAATGGTCGATCATGGGCCATTGTCCTCTCTGGTCCATCTTGGGCCATTTCTAACACTGGTTCACAATGGACCAGTGTACTTACTGTGCCAACTTGGGCCAAGATTTAAAATGGTTAGTCATAGGCCACTGTTGTCACCGGTCCATGTTGGCCCATTTCTGATGGGCCAGTGTCTTCATTGGCCCAACTTGGTTCAGTCCTGACAATGGTTTGACATGGGCCACATTCTCACCGGTCCATGTTGGCCCATTTCTGACACTGGTTCAACATGGAACAGAAACTTCTGTGGCCTATCCTGGACCAGGACTAACAATGGTTTAGCATGGGCCATAGCACTCACTAGTCCAATCTGGCCCATTCCCAACAGTGGTTCTCCATGTGCCGCTGTGTTTACTGGCCCAACATGGTCCAGTTGTGATTATGTGTTAATGATAAAAGCCGCGTCAGAATGGACAGATTTTTGTCGGCTGACTTTTTCAGATCATCTGTCCAAAACAGATTGTTCAGATCCTCTGTCCAAAACAGATTGTCACTCGAAACAATGGGCAATGATAGACAAGGCGAAGCTTGCAGACAACAGGGCGACTCATTGCATTCCGTGCCTACTGGTGCAGGGCAGAGTGGTGCAGCATTCAAAAAAAGTTGAAATCATTCAACATTTGATGCAGCCGCAGCATTCGCTGCATGCAGCAGAAAACGCATTGGGTTTTGCGTTCACACTGCGCAGCATTGCAGCATGCAGCAAATGCTGCATGCTGCGCAGTGTGAAGCCGGCTTGAGAAATAGACGAAGAGCAGAGAAGTTTTCAGGAAACGAGCTTGGAGAAGTTTAGAATCGATCAGGAGTCAGGATGGTGGGGTTTTTTTTTTTTTTTTTTTTTTCTATGGGTTTCTAAGCAAACCGTGGAGAACAGTTATCCAGGAAGACGGAATGTGAAGTGTTTCTATCCAGTGCATTGTCAATCGGTATGATTGTTTTGTGATTGCTAAATGATTTTGTTTCCCAATAGTTTTGTTCCTTTTATTTCTCATTTAATAAAATTTAGGTTCCTTCAAGGTGACTGAAGTTAGTTATTTTTTTTTATTTTTTTCTGCGTTTTTTAATCTTCAAAAATCATGAATTAAATTGCAAATGCATGCACACCCATGTCCAAGAACATGCATATGAAGCAAGCATGCCCAAAAACAACACAATAGAAGCCAGGTAGGTACTTACTCGATCATGTGAGCCAATGTGCTGGCATGAGATTGTCAGCAGAAACATAGGAAGCAGAAGCAGTGACGTCAGGATCCGTCCATGATTGACAGTTATCATAAACCTGTTTGGGGCTGGTGATAAAAGCCTGTACCAAGTGATTCAGATTAGGATTAGGGTTTGTGCTTTTTTTAAGCCCCGAAGCATGGTCATCGTCAACCTTCATTGGTCAAGGTCTAAAAGTCTGTGACAAATCCCTGTTGTGTTTGTCTGCAGGAAAGATGGTACCTACTCTCACACCTCACAACCTCTGTGGCTCCTCTGGAAAGAGACTTTGAAGACCGTTGTCTTTTCACAGGCAAAGAAAGGTTGGGGGAATCCCCGGATGGATCTCGATTCCCCGTCCGGGGTATCCCCGGATGGGGATGACCAGGGATGTGCACAGAATTAGAACAGAGCTCCGATTCCTAAAATCGAGATCTGGAATCGAATAAGTCTGAATCCAGTTTTTTTTTTTTTGGAATTGCACACTCTAAGAAGGATGTGCAATTGCTATTTTTAGCATCATTGCAATTTAGTACCCACCTACCTAGGTGTACAGAATCAGAATCGAGCCCCCGATTCCTGGAATCTAAATCAGTTTTTTGGGAATCGGAATCCAATGATCGGAATAAAATTTTGGAATCGCCAATCAGAATCATCTCCGATTCTGGAATCGGAATCGAGAAATGGAATCCGAATTGAGTGTTTTGTTCATGTTTAAGTAATTTTGTGTGAGCCAAACCTGCAAGTGAGTAAGGACATCTGTAACCTGTTTAAAAATAGCTGGATCACGACCAGAGAACAAAAAAGTTAAATCATCCGCATAAGCAATAATTTTAACAAAACAGGGTAAGGAAGAAAACAGATCATTCAAATATGTTACAAATAGTAGGGGGCCAAGAATGCTACCCTGGGGCACTCCCATCCGAGCACTGTGAAAGGAAGAAAGAGAGGTGCCAATTCTGACTGCTGCATCTCTATCCTGTAGGTATGAGCTCAAAAGCTTTTGTGCAACCCCCCTGATTCCGTAGTTAAATAACTTATGGAGCAACAATTTGTGATTGACATTATCAAAAGCCTTGGTTAAGTCAATTAGGCAGGCTATAACAACTTCACCCCTTGAGCGAGCCGTTTCAACAAATTCCTGAAAATCGGTTAATGCATGCAAAGTGGACTTCCCTGGCACAAAACCAAACTGCACAGAACTCAAAATAGAGTATTTCTGTAAAAACTGATAAAGCCTCCTGTGGATCACTTTTTCAAAAACTTTGCTCATTGCAGACAAAATAGAAATGGGCCTATAGTTTGTAGGAGTCAAAACAGAGCCACACTTATGGATGGGAACAATGACAGCAGACTTTAAACGTGATGGAAAATGTCCGAGAGCTAGCATTAAATTGGCCAAATAACAAATTGGTGAGCAAAACAAATCAAAATTTGACTTCAATACTTTACTTGTTATATTATCCAAGCCAGGCCCAACGTTACGCAATCCAAAAACAATTGAACGCAATTCATCGACAGTAACAGGTGACAAAAATATAGTATTATTTTGAAAACAAAGAGACTGGTCAACTGTTGCCGGGTTAGCAGCAGGAATAGGCACAGGTGTGACATCCAAGAGTGCCCCAGCAAATATATCAGCCACCAGCAAATATATCAGCATGGTCATCGTCAACGTTCATTGGTCAAGGTCTAAAAGTCTGTGACAAATCCCTGTTGTGTTTGTCTGCAGGAAGTTTGGGGCTGGTGATAAAAGCCTGTACCAAGTGATTCAGATTAGGATTAGGGTTTGTGCTTTTTTTAAGCCCCGAAGCATGGTCATCGTCAACCTTCATTGGTCAAGGTCTAAAAGTCTGTGACAAATCCCTGTTGTGTTTGTCTGCAGGAAGTTTGGGGCTGGTGATAAAAGCCTGTACCAAGTGATTCAGATTAGGATTAGGGTTTGTGCTTTTTTTAAGCCCCGAAGCATGGTCATCGTCAACCTTCATTGGTCAAGGTCTAAAAGTCTGTGACAAATCCCTGTTGTGTTTGTCTGCAGGAAGTTTGGGGCTGGTGATAAAAGCCTGTACCAAGTGATTCAGATTAGGATTAGGGTTTGTGCTTTTTTTAAGCCCCGAAGCATGGTCATCGTCAACCTTCATTGGTCAAGGTCTAAAAGTCTGTGACAAATCCCTGTTGTGTTTGTCTGCAGGAAAAGATGGTACCTACTCTCACACCTCACAACCTCTGTGGCTCCTCTGGAAAGAGACTTTGAAGACCGTTGTCTTTTCACAGGCAAAGAAAGGTTGGGGGAATCCCCGGATGGATCTCGATTCCCCGTCCGGGGTATCCCCGGATGGGGATGACCAGGGATGTGCACAGAATTAGAACAGAGCTCCGATTCCTAAAATCGAGATCTGGAATCGAATAAGTCTGAATCCAGTTTTTTTTTTTTTTGGAATTGCACACTCTAAGAAGGATGTGCAATTGCTATTTTTAGCATCATTGCAATTTAGTACCCACCTACCTAGGTGTACAGAATCAGAATCGAGCCCCCGATTCCTGGAATCTAAATCAGTTTTTTGGGAATCGGAATCCAATGATCGGAATAAAATTTTGGAATCGCCAATCAGAATCATCTCCGATTCCTGGAATCGGAATCGAGAAATGGAATCCGAATTGAGTGTTTGTGAATTAGGCCTAACTTAAGCTTGGAATCACACATATCCACTATTTCGAAGTGTTCCACGCAGGGATGTGCACGTACAGTACGTGAGTTTTGTACGTCTGCGTCCAGGAAATTGTACCAGTTGTGTACGTCTGATTGTGAGTAGGTACATAACATCCACACAAATAAAATTAGCCAACAGCCAGTTTTGTACGTCACTTTTTTGTAAACGTACAAAACCGTTTTGTACGTGAGTTTTGTACGCGCGTACAATACTGCTCGGCTTCTTCTTATTTGACTTTTATCTCACTTTGTAGCGTACAAAACTAATCAATTTGTTTTTTTAACTATTTGCATAGCATAGTCTATTGATCACAGGTAAAATAATAACATAGGCTTTGTGCAGGCAGAACGCAGTTACCTATTGGAGATTTGACAGCATTCAAGATCAAAGATGGAATATTTGGAACATTTCTTGCAAAAACAACAAGCCGTTTAGTCTTCTGGGAAAATGCTAGATTCAAATACCCATCATTGTCATGCCTTGCTATTCAAATTACCATGATTCCAGCTTCAACATGTTTGATCGAAAGGCTATTTTCCAATTGGTCGTTTGTGCATAACAGATTGAGAAATCGGCTTGAAGGAGAGAAATCGAAAAAACTGGTCCAACTTTGTCTCAGGATCAAATGAAAAGTGAAGATTATCAGAACTGCATTGGCATTAGCACAATAACAGAAAAAAATCTCGTTCAATAAATTTCCTTGTCCATGTTTTAGCAGAAAAACATCTCGTTCAATAAATTTCCTTGTCCATGTTTTTGCATTTCACCGCAGACGCAAATAAAAGGGGAGCCAAGTGGAAACTGGAAAAAGAGAAATGATGTAGACATGTTTTATATAACAATAATGGTTTCAAAATGTGAAAACATAGGAATGGAAAGCAATTATTATTTACACTTTGCTCCCTTTATTTTTGCCAGCGATGATTTTTGCTTTTTGCAATCCTCTTTAGCCAGATTTTTGCTATTTATGAGCCCTTAGTCCTGCCATATGATTATTGATCTCAGTACACACAATGTAACAATGCCCAGGTATTAAACTCATTTTTTAGAAGGTACCTACAACTTTTATATACCACTCCTATCAAAATCTAATTTGTACCTGATAAGTACTGAGGCTCACCTACAAACCTAGATTGAATAAAGAAAAGTTTATCGGTAGGGAGAAGATGAAGTATAGTGCTATTCCAGCCTCCAGGTATAACGCTATATCTGGGTCGTGCCTTCCTACTTGCAAGTGCGAAAGCACGTCCAAGATATAACATTATACCTATCTGGAATAGCGCCATACCTCAGCTTCAACATCTTCTCCCCACCGTGTGAGTACTAAATAGGCTCGTGAGTCTTTGGGGTGCAAGAACCCAACAGAACCAACAAATAAAGAAGAGCTAAATCAACCTTGTGAGTTGCAGATGCCAGCCGAGAGGTACGACTCACCAATTTTTGGAGTCTTGTCACTCCCATGAGCTTGGGCCTAGTTACCTACCCACCTATTTCATTAGCTGTCAGCCGTGATTTCCAAGCAAAAGTTGTTCAAACAACAATCTGCAGCCAATGAATGAGTAGGCCTGGGCCCTTGTGCTCTAGGCTGGATTAACACCTCCAGATGTGGCACCAGGCCAATCTAAGAATTCCTCTCTTGATTGTTCTCGATTCCGAATGTTCTCTTGATTCCAAATGTGTTCTTTTTATTTTATATTCTGATAAAATAAAAACAGGATTTTAGAGACAGGTGCCTGCCCAGGCCCAACACTGCTAGGGATAGGTAACCTACTATACCTCTTAGCTTAAAGTTTGAAGAGCTATAGTAGGCCCAAACTTGCATGGAGTGCACCACATGCCTTCATAAGTCTTGAAAGAAGATTGGTTCGTTGTCAGCTGCAAGTTTGAGAGACACTGAGACTGAGTTTGAGTTCATAGTTTTTGGGTTCATACCTTTTTGGGGACTTGTGACCTTTAGATTTTAGCAGATTCAAATGTAGAATAAACGATTTGCTCTTCCACATACAGTTTATCACATGGCTGACATCACAAGCTTTCAAACGATACCCATGAAGGTTTTGTACGTCTTAAAGGTTTTGTACATGTACAGTACGTACTGTACGTACGTACTGTACGTCAGGTTTTGTACGTTTACCCATCCCTGGTTCCACGGTTGCACCAGGAAATCAGAGAATTCGATTCGAAATATCCGGCAATTAGAGTATTTTAGAATGGACATGGAATCGCACACCGCAACTCGCAAGTCGGATGGACTTAAGGGGGGAACCCCGCCTAACGTACCCGGCGTATTGAATTAGCTGTAACTTTTGAACCAGTGGACCAATTTTAGTGAAATTTGAAATGGAAACAACTGAAATGTGGCAGTCCTCATGGACCAATAGCAAAGATTCTATCTTTTTTTATTTCTCTTTTGGAGTTAAATATATGCTGCACAATTAGACATTGATATAATTAGACTCAGGGCAGTGGGACAAAGAGAGACTGCACAATTAGACATTGAGATTGTGGCATCTGGTGCCTGAAAATGCCAGGAAAAAAATGTTCTCGGATTTTTGATATCTGCCTTTGTTCCTAAGATATTTACATTTAGGCGGACAGCAAATGACAATTTTCCGCATTTTGCGTAAAAATTTTTGACCTTGGCAATGATATATAGACACAACTTGAAAACGCTGCCTTTTATAAAAAATCCGACAAGAACATTTTTTGGGATAAGATTCACGTACAAGCATGCCAAATTTCATGCCTTTTTCTCAAAGGGTTCTCAAGTTATATCAATTTTTGTAATGGAAATTTTGGAAAAAATGAAGCCGAGAAAATGAGGTTTAAGACTGCGGAAAACTTGATTTTCCGCCATGAGATGCCTCCGCTTAAATTGCTCCTGCGAGAAAACCAAAGCAACTATTGACCTCTGGTTTTTAACAAAATGACCAGAAAGGATGATCCTATCACATGAGCAAATAAAAAATGCAAAATTTTGACCCTGAGGTGGGGTTCCCCCCTTAACATGACCAGAGCCACCTACCTACCTGGTGTTCGATTGAAGAATGGGAAAGTTCCAAATAGGTATTGGGAAATTTCGGTCTCATCCCAACTGACTGATATCCAGGAATTTCCCAATTTTCCCGGGAAATATCCTGGAAAAATTGGAAAAATCAATTGGGAAATTCAAATTTCCTGGGAAAATCAGTTGTGAAGCTGAGCAATCCCTGGAAATTTCCCAATTTCCCCAGAAAACATCCTGCAAAAAACCGGTTAGGCCCTAATATATTTCCCGTGAAAATCAGTTGTGAAGCTGGGCAATATCCCTAGAAATTTCCCTATTTCCACAGGAAATATCCTGGAAAAAACTGGGAAATTCAAATTTCCCGGGAAAATCAGTTTGAAGCTGAGCAATATCCCTGGAAATTTCCCAATTTCCCCGAGAAATATCCCGGAAAAAAAACTAGGAAATCAGTTGGGAAATTCAAATTTACCAGGAAATTTCCCGGGAAAATTAGTTGGGAAGCTGGGAAATTTCCTGGGGAAGTTGGGAAATTTCCTGGATAATTGGGAAATTTCCCGGAAAGTTGGGAAATTTCACGAGACGTTTCCTGAAAAATTCCAAAACCATTTTTTGGGAAATTTCACATTGACCTCTGTAGAGATTTGGGAGTTCTTTGGCAGGAAAATAACTCGGTGAGAGACACAAACATAGGAAAAATCGCATTTACGTTCCGGGGAATTGGATAATTGAAGGTTGGTTGACCGACACGTGGCACTGCCATTGTGGGTGTGTCAAAAAGGCTGGTCGACGAAAGTTTGGAGAGGAATTTTGGGGCGTCGAAGATCAAATTTTGGGGGCTGTGAGAGTTATTTTCATCTTCAGTGATATCGTTGGATGGGAAAAATAAAGCCTGGGGCTGATATCCTCCGGCTGAAGTTCCGAAATTGCCGTTTGGGTGGATGTTTGTGAAAGCTGAAATTTGGATGATGCCATGTTGCTTTTCTTCTGTGATATCGAACTGTAGGGATTCGAATCCGGTAGGGGAGACCGGGGTACAATGGAACAATTTTTTTTTAATTTTACACTCCACAAAATTAGTTGGGAAGCAGGGAAATTTCCTGGGGAAGTTGGGAAATTTCCTGGATAATTAGGAAATTTCCCGGAAAATTGGGAAATTTCCCATAAAATTGGGAAATTTCCCAGACAATTGGGTAAATGGGAACATGAAGGGGGAAAAGGGAACAGATCATAATTATTCATAAGTTGGCAAGAAGCAGTTGTTGTTGACAGCTTAAATGGCTAGAAAAATGATCATTCAACCATTTTTGACTCTACACAAAATGCTGTAAGTCCCACGCTTTCTGAGATATTTTTTAACAGCTGGATTTTGACAAAAGTGTTCCCTTTTACCCCACTCCACCCTGTGTTGGTTGCTACCATTCGCATTTTGGTGCCGCAGGCATAAGTTTTAAATTTTTTCGAATCCTAAAAAATTCTCAAATTTAATCTTCTCGAATCGAATCTGAAATCATCTTCGCATCTCGTTTTTCCTTCGAATCGAATCACACAGCCCTGAATCGTGCTTCAAACTTTGGCTTTATCTACCATCCAAGAGCATCTTGATGTACGTACCTACCCATTCTTTCTTTCCAGGTACCTGCCAGTATTCCCTTTAATCAAATGTCCTGGCTAAATCTAAATTGTGACATTTCTTTCCAAATCTCAGATCCCCCTTTTCTCCTTATTTTTTCTCTTTCTTTTTCTTTTTGTTTCTTTGCTTCTTTTTTGTTTTTTTTTTCTCTCTTTTCTTTTTTGGTAGGGCTTACCAACATATCTCAGCCCTTTCCGCTCGGAAGTTCTATTTTATTTCAATTTTTACTCTTTTGTGTATTTTTTGAGATTGTGAATGGGTATGCAAGAGGAGATGCGTGTTACTGTTAGATGATTGCTCAAGTTTGGATCTTGCCTGGTTGTGAATGTGTGTGTCTGCTTGGGTGTCTGAAGTGATTGCTGTATGACTAGGCCCCGTCCACATTCCGATGATCCCTCTTCACGGTCCTTTCCCCTTTACCCCTCCTTTCAATAATGCAACCGACGGTCGCGTTTCCTTCCCATCCCTTCCCTGGTACCTATATGATGAACCTCTGCTGTTCACAATTGATAATTGCCTTTACGGCATGAAAACCTGTCGAAGAGAGTAAATCTGATTCCGATACTGATCAGGGATGGGCAAGGTAGGGTACCTTAGAGGGGGGGTAAAGAGGTCCACGACGAGGGGGTTGGGCGCCGAAAAAGCAGGGGGTCTGGGGGGCTGTGCCCCCCAGCGAGGGTCCAGGGGGCAGCGCCCCCGGCAGGGGGTTTGGGGGACGTTGTCCCCCAAAAGCTGAAGCTTTTTTGATACATTAGGGGTCCTCAGATGCCATTTTACGACATTTCATGTCCTTCTTTTCTTATCCTGGAGGGTATGCAGTCGCAATAGATGGAACAAGGAAAAAACTGTCAGACACGACTTTCTGGATGAGTTTTTTTTTTCATTTTACCATTATCTGCAAATGAAAACAGAAAGTACAAAAGAAACAGAATGTTGCTATTGAAGTCCTGAGATGTGCAGGGCACACACCAGGAGTCGGGACTTCGGCCAAGGGTCCCCTCGGAAAAAGGCTTGGGGGGTAACATCGGTCTAAGGTCGAGGTTACCCCCCCTGCTAGCCTTTTTCCGGCAGGGTAATCAAAACACGAAGTACAAAAGAAACAGAATGTTGCTAATTGAAGTCCTTCCTGGTGTGTGCAGGGTACACACCAGGAAGGACTTCAATAGCAACATTCTAGGGGGGGTAGGGGGTAACTTCGGCCAAAGGCCGAGGTTACCCCTAGCCTATTTCCAGCAGGGGAATCAAAACAGAAAGTACAAAAGAATCAATGTTGCCACCTATTGAAGTCCTGGTGTGTGCCCTGCACACACCAGGACTCTTTTCCCACCTTTTTCCGACGGTACCCTTGGCCTTCGGCCAAGGGCACCGTCGGAAAAAGGCTGGGGGGGTAACCACGGCCGAAGGCCAGGGGGGGTAACCCCCCCTATGCTCAACCCTGATACTGATACCGTTTGGAATCTGGAACGGCCTTCAACGAGGATGACACCCTGGAAACAGTGGCAACAGGAATACAGCGGAATTCAGTTCCAGAGGCTGGAAGACAGTTCGAATGCATGATGATAGAATCCCCAATGACTAGCAAAGTCCTGGAAGCTTTTCTTTTCCCTTTGACTTGAGATGGTCCAGATCGAGAGTTAGATGGCACTGAGGAATGCGTTGTGCATGGGTGTTCGATAGATGGTGAGAGGTAGGTAGGAGTAGACATACAGTAGTAGGCATGTAGTAGGTCTGGCTACTGATCTGTATGAACAAGAGGGCTGAGGAGCCTTAGGCAAGGAGAGAGATGGAGGCTGCACAGTACCTGGATCAACAGAAGTAAGAGAGGACCCAATGAAAGAAACCTTCCAGGCAGGAATAACCTTTGTTGTAATGGAAGTCCTGAAGCAACCGAAAGGAGCTGCGACTGCACCAGCATAGGAAAGCGTGCCCGGAACAACTCTGGGCTTGTTAGTAATAGAAGCACAAGGTCCAATGGGTGAGGCGATAGAAGGTACATCTGAGATCTAATGAATTTGACTAGGGCAGTTCAAGAGAGCGACAGAAAGGGCCTGGGATGAGGAGTCCAAAGAAGGAGCAGGAAGATCATCCAACGCAGTGGGAACAACCATAGGAAGCCCTGCCACCACCCCAGCAAGAGGAAAAGCCATGGTACAAGGCTCGACCGGCACCGCAGCTGGGGGAGAAGAACAGTGAACTCTCAATTCAGTGAGAAGGCTTTTCATTTCCCGAAAATCGCCTATGCTATGCCTATCGTTAATGCAATCCTCGCACATCCACAGTGCACATGCCGGAAAACCCTTACTTTGAGCAGCCCGACACATTCAAAACTGTCAAAACGACGTGTCACTTAAGCTCACCACACATGATGCCTAAAATTTGACACCGACTAAAAGGTGAGTCGCAACTATTCGAAACAGGACAATATTAAGCTGACTGCACAACGCATACCTACCTATTTGGTATTTCCTGGAAACGGGACTGCCAGACCCCTGGCCTCGGGCCTAGTACCTATACCTACCTACCTTCCTTGGTGCGGATTTCAGGGACCGCCACGCCATTTTAAGTGTACCTTTGTTTTGTCCTGTCTTAACCATTCACGTCCCATCAAGTGGTGTGACCCATCAGGAACTGTGCTTTCACTTTCCATTTTCAATCTGTCATTTTTAAAGCACACAAATGATGCAATGTATGGCCACCTCAATCTGTCCTGACCAGTCAAGATTTTTGTGTACCCACTGGCAATTTATTATTGTGATGCCACTCTGCATTTTTGATCTCGCGTTTTTAAATTGAGTCACATCGCAAATGATAAGTGTGCAGCCACCTTTGACCCGTCTTTTGGCCTTCTTGCAGCAAAAAAATAGAAAAAACCTCTGCTGGGGACCTGGCTGGTGGGGCACCAGACCCCCCAGACAAGGGGTCTTGGTGGGGCATCAACCACCCCACAGTCTCAGTCATCCAATTCTTGGGTTCACCCCCGTGATTCACCCATGTGCACTTTATCATGTTTTTATGCCCTTTTTGGGTTCACTGAAAAGCGATAGGGCCACTCGGGGAAATTATGAGACACATAAATTTGGCAAAAGTGGAGTGTTTCAACATCAATTATGGCCATCACCCGTTTTTCATCACTTCATGAATAAAATGATATGATATAGGCTATTAGAATTTGTAGCAACGACAATGTGTTTGCTGCTAGGTACTGTCAAACTTCGCTACCGTGAAAAAGAGCGATTTGAAATTTGGTTAATCCTGCAGCAGCTTTTTAAGAACAGGGGTTTGAATTTCATGAAAAGGACTGTGAATGAAAATGTCATCTTAAAAATCGTCTTTCTTCATTCCCTGAAAGTGGTACACACCCACAGTGGCAGAATTTTTGACAGGAGGTGTCTCATCATTTTTACGACAAAATTTTCATGCATCAAAAAAACCCATGATATGCATTGATTGGATTTTTGGTTGATTTATGTCTTGTTGGTTAAATCCAACGTCATGTGGACATGACCTGAGGTTGACCTGATACTTTGAGCTTTACACTTGGTAGGTAGGGCACCCTAATATCCACATCTTTTGTAGGTATATCCCAAACACTGGTGGTAGGCATGCCTAGGCCAATCTGTAGGCACGTACGCACAGCAGAATTGAATTTTGAAAATGCCACGAATGTACAAGCCAAAAACTGCCAGGAGCTCTGAAGAGAAAAACCTGGAAAAAAAACTACTGGAAGTGAATTCGGGTTCACTCAGCACTCGTGCTGCCTCACGAGCATATCTTGTAGATTAAAGTGCTCTCTCCAGATGTCTGGTACAGGGAAAGACTAAAAACCTGGACGTGAGACAGCTTGTTTTGAATTCACTTGTTGCCTGCTCATCAACAGAAAACTATGAAAACTTATGCCCGGTTGCACCAACGTGGATCAAGCTTTGATCTCGGATCAAGCTCTGATCCTGGATCAGGCAATGTTAAAACCCTATGCTTGATCTTGGATCAGTGTTTGATCCGAGATCAGTGCTTGATCCACGTTGGTGCAACCGGGCATTAGCGTCGTTTTTTTTTTTTTTTGTTTTAAACATATGTTTATTTTGTTTTAAACACGTTTATTTTGTTTTAAACATCGTTTTTTGAAAACATAAAAAACACCTGATTAAAACATAAAAAACATGTTTAACACAAAGCGTTTTTTTCGTTGGTTTTATTTTAAACGTGTTTTTTTTTCCAACCCTGCCTACCCAAGGCCTTCGGCCAGGGGTACCTACCTACCTTCGGATTCAGCCCTGAGGCACCCTCGAAAAAAGACCAGGGGTGCCGGAGACTGGGGGTGTCATCCCCCTATGCCTGATTTCGTTTATCAATCTGAGAATCCTTAAATTTTATTTTCAAGAATTTAGATTTGGCCTACGTAAGTAGGTCGCTTATGATGGCTCACTTTGGAAAAGGGAACATCCTTGGAATAGATGTTGGAACAACATCTGTGAAGGCATGCATCGTCGATTCAAGCACCAAGGAACTTGTGGCAATCAATTCAAAGGACACTCGTGCAAGTATACAGAGTGATCTTGCTGCAATCGGCAACAAGCAGGATGTCTCTAAAATAATCACTGCATTGCATAACTGCTTGGCAAGACTTCCTCACGAGGCGATGAATAATGTTGTTAGGATATCTGTCTGTGGTCAGATGCACGGGGTTATGCTGTGGAAAGCTGGAGAGGGATGGGCCAGAGATACAGTATCTGAACGCTATTCTACAAGCACTGCGAGCAATTTCTACACATGGCAAGATAGTAGATGCAGCCCAGAATTTTTGTCCCAACTTCCAGTTCCTGATTCTCATTTGAGACTAAGCAGTGGCTTTGGTTGTGCCACCCTGTTTTGGTTTCTGAAAAACAAGCCGCAAGTACTTACAACTTTCGATAGAGCTGGAACAATAATGGATTTCATTGTGGCCATGATATGTAACCTTGATAAACCTGTTATGTCTGTTCAAATAGCTGCCAGCTGGGGTTATTTCAACACTTTCAAGAAGGAATGGAATTTGGATTTGTTGGAATCAAGTGGATTTCCTGTCCATCTTCTGCCGTCCGTAGTTTCCTCAACAGATAATGCAGGCTGTCTCTCTGCAGATTGGCATGGAATTAAAAAAGGAACACCTGTGGGTAAAGCTCAATAATTATTTATTGTCTTTTGACTTATTTATCAGCAAAAGTACTAGTGGTTTCAAACAAGGGGGCTGTGGTAGAAATTCTTTGTATGTCCAATTTTCCTCTTGGAACCTATGGCATTGAAACCCTTGCAAGAGGTGTTACCTAGCTAAAAAGATGTCTTTTTAGAAAAAACGAGATCCCAAAAATACAAGTTTCTATGGAGCACAAAGCTGAGTGGTGAGCACCAGTGGGGAACTGCAAAAATATCTGCCACACACTGACATGCTGCCCATCATTCCACTTTCATCAATGACTTGGCCTGTCACCCCATGTGTGTCCATACCTATTAATGCATGAAAATGAGCAATGGGCTCTAATTCTCTAATTATTTTTGCGAACTTTTACTCCTTGGAATTATTTTGTTCTCGAGAGAAAAAGTCACAGTTTCTTTATGGGGAATCCAGATGCAGGGACCACCATACCATGTAGAATCTTTCTTATATTGTTGGAAAAAAAACCAAATTCCCAATTTGGGTATTCAAAATTCAGATCAGACCCAATGGTGTCCTTTTTCAAAACACTCATCTATGATCCTCAAATGGCTATTAACCGACAACGGGGCAAAAAAGTTTAAAAAATGTTCAGATTTCATTACCCAAAGAAACCAGTTGGAAATGCTTTAAAACCTTCCTGTTTCATTACTTTATTTGGGTGGGTGGTTTCACTGGTTTGGCAAAAAATATCAGTTTCAAAATTCCAACCACAATGACAAGGATAAGGACTTTGGCAAAAGCAGAAACTTTTTGAGATTTTCCCCCATAATAAAATCAGAATTTAAAATTTTGAACCTTTACATCAGATTTTTTCACTATCAAGTGGCGTTCTATAAACTCAACTTTTCGAACCCCACCCAGAGGATCTCTGCTCCCATGCACCATTCAGTTTGAAAGTGGCAATAAGGGCCTGGAAATTGGCTTTCCATTTTTCATGGAAACATTTAAAAAAAAATGGAAACATTTTTGTACGTACATATCCATACGTCCAAAATATGCACTCTGCTGACCAAAAACGTTTGTTGGAATTTCTCGTAGGGGCCCAAAAGACAGAATCAAAATATCATGTCTCATTTTCAGTAATTTAGAGGTATGTATTCTGTTTTTTTCTTGTTAGCTTGTCATTTAGACCAATAAGTTGGTAGGTACGTAGGTATTTGGGTTTATTGTTAGCGTGTCATTTAGACCAATGAAACACATTTGACATTAATTTCTGCAAATAATTTTGGTGACACTCTTGGTTTGGCAGCATGCCATTCCAAGAGCGTGAGAACTAGGTGGATCTCATTTTGCCATAAGCCACACAACTTGCTGACAAAAGAAACTAGGTAGGTACTCAGATGTTCATTGCCGTATTTCCCCATATCAGTAAATTTTTTTGCCATCATTCGAAAACAAATTGTTGTTTGCATGCAGACACAGTGCCAAAATGTACGTTGGTGCCGAAATTTTCATTTTCACCAGACATAATTTTTCTCAAATTTCTCTGTGCTGCTTTTCGTCTGCATTCTACAATAATGTCTAAAACCAATTCAATCGGCGATTCGATGACACTTCGCAGAAAAGAAAGCTCATCAGCAGGATTGCCGGGTCGGGTTATTTGGTAAACACTGCATGGATGTGCACTTTGTCCCTCAGTTGAAAATGCAAGTCGTGTGGAAGTTGAAGCTGCCTCAAAATTTGGGTTGAAAATGAGTAACATTTTGAAACGTTACCTTTAGCTATCCCCACCCAGATGTGTCCAACGAACCCCCGGCCCACCCAGGTTAGCTATCCCCCACCCAGATGTGTCCAGCTAACCCCTGGTCCATTAAGGGTTAAACCTAATAAATTTGAATTTGGTAGGTACCTAGATGTGAGGTTAAAGACATCCTCATGCATTTCTTGGTGTTATGTGAAAAGTTTGATACTCTGATGGCCTGAAACTCTCCTAAACACACCTGATAGAGAAAGTGCCTCAAACTTTTTTGGTGTGGCCTGCTGCCACATTTTGTCTGTGCAAGTGCAGGCGTGCACTCGCAGTGTGTGTGGTGTGGGTGCATGCATGCCAACCACCTTTTTCAAAATGTGGAAAATGTGGCCATCTGCCACATTTTACAAAAATGTGGTTGGTGGAGCATGTGAGCCATCCTTCAGAGACATTCTGTGCAACAATCTCTTGTGGGCATCTCGGGATCCCAGGGTTGGTATTTAATGCATTTGTCTGTTTTAATTTCTTTACAAGTTGCAGCAATGGGTGATATGCAGTGTTCCGTGTTTGCAACCCAGGAAAGGTCTGATGAAGCCGTGCTAAATATTTCAACCTCTGCTCAGGTGTCTTTTGTCATTCCCGATAACAGTCCCATGTTGTTGGATCTGCAGACTGCAGGAAGCAGTGCAACTATCGAATGCTTTCCATACTTCAAAGGATCCTATATTGCAGTTGCTGCTTCACTTAATGGTGGGAATGCCCTGGCTCACTTTGTCAAGTTATTGCAGGACTGGACACACGAGCTTGGTTTTAATATACCACAATGTTAGTGGATAGAAGATACTCCATTCATTCGTTTGCATGTTTCACTTATGTGGGTCTGCCTGTATTTTTCTGGGTTTCCCAAAGCGGGGCACTACAAGTTTCGGACTGAAGCAACCCAATTATTCAATTTTCCATTTATTTTTATCACAATGGTAATGATACCTACCTATTGCATTTTTGACATGTAATAGGCAAGCACAAAGGGAAACAATACCTTCTTGGAAGTTGCTGAAGAAAATCCCACACCTTGCAGCTATGATCAACTTGTCAGTGAAAATCCTTCGAAGCAACTCCTCCCTGAGCACAAAGGCAGAGTTGCAGCCTTTTTAGCCACATATCAAATGTAACAGGGTGGTTGTCTTTAGGAATTGCTTTTTGCTCTGAATGTGGAGCTTTCTTTGGCCAGGTCTTGGATTCTGTCAAAAGGCTTCCCAGCTGTGTTCTTTTTGACTTTTGAAAACAGGCAAAACTCACATGGTGTGTATGGTCTAGGGAGTCGGGTGGGTGAGGAACCTCTGCTACATGACGCACCTTCAGGAATTCCTGCGTTTTATTCATTTTATGTGAAGATTTGTGCTCCGGTGGTTCCGACAACAGGTTTCTTTTCTTATATATTTTCTGGAGAGCTTGGAAAATATCACATCACAGTGGTGTTGTCCTGTCCTTTGCTGTCCTGGGAGTGCATCCACCAACATTGGACCCTCACAGTTTAAAAATATGCTAAAATCGGTTTTATTGATTGAAAATCCTGTACAGGACCTCAGGCCGAGACTCGTTATCTGCTCGCCATGCCATATTTGCAGCTTTTCCCGAGAGCCAAGTTTGGTCTCCATTGATGTTTTCTCTGCAAAAATCCACCCCATCTCCCATCTGCACCGGAGTCAGCTGACAAGGCACCTGTTTTGTACAAACTTTCTCAGGCCCAAGCATTGCGCAAAATCCTTGATATTATGCCATTGTTAGTCGTATGGCTACCACTAGTTGCACAATTGTCGTTTGATTATTTGCATCAATCTCACGGCGTAATGACTATTTTCGGACTCCCTGTAGAGACTTCATTATCTTCAAGGTCAACCTTATCTTTAAGTTGCTAAATCCGTCTGGTGATAGTGTTGAATGATGTGCAAACACACTGCATGCTTGCTTCAAAACTTCATGAATTTTCGTTACTGCGTCCCCAAGCAGCATCTTTGCAATGCAATTGAACATTCCTTTGAATATACCATTTTTGCAATCGAAAATTTTCAAGTGCTTTTAATTAAAAACACCCTGTATAAAGAAAACAAAACCAAGCAATGACAACAAATTAATTTTCTCAGCTTATTCCTAGGTGTTGTTAGTATCCATCTGCGCAAAGACTTGGATATTTCTGTACCAACGAAAGAAATGAAGACTCCACGTCCAAACTTTACGGAGTGACTCATTTATCAACATCAACGAAAGAAAAAAGGCACACGAAAGTTTTTTCTTGACACGCAATAAGCAAAGAAAGAATTTCCTTGTCAGCATAGATAGGCAGGTCATGCCATGTGGGCACTTGGGCAGTGTGTGCTTGCAGCTTCAGGTGGACACTTGCTAGTTTGTTCAAAGTCCTAGACCTTGCCAGTTTGCTCAAAGTGGGTTCCTATGATATTTGGGTACCCACCAGGGATGGGTAAATTGGAAATTGGCCACGTATTATACGTGACGTATAATACTGACGTATAATACGCGTATAAAACGTATAAAACCAAAAAAGACATGTGGCACGTAGTTTTTCTCGTAATTTTGAGCACATCTCAATGCAAGTGAGCAAGCAGGCCTAAACAAAATGAGAAAAGAGCAAAAGCAAAATAAGTCATATTAAAAGAAGTCTTATTACAAAAAGAATACAATATGTAGGTAGCTAGATAGATACCTACCAAAAATGTTGACAAATTAGGCGGACCTGCGACTATTGCCGCAGCCTTTTCCATGCAAAAGAACTGTGATGAGCAGTCACAACTCCTTTTTGCCATTGGAATGGCGTCATTTTGTGGTCATTGTGTTGTCTCACTTTACACACAAGATCAGAAAAGAGCAGTTTCCAGCAACAAATTCCTGCATAATATTAGTTGGGTCCGAATCGAAAGAAAAATATTTCCTTTTGAATATTTTTAATTAAATTGAATGTGTGAAAAATGAATATCAATTATTGTTGTAGGTACCTCCTTGTTGGGAGCCTAAAATTTTTCAGATCTTGTGTTCGGCAACAATATATAAATTTCATCCTTCTGCAGTTGATGGAGTTTTACTGAACACAGAGGTCAGTGGGCCTTCTATATTTTCCTCATGTTGCGAATGAATCAGGGTCAGGATACCTCACTAAATAAATGGTCACCAACTTAGCTGCTTCGATTCATGCATTCAGGGCCAGGGGTGGTGCAAAACTGAAAGTTTGGCTTGCTCCTTGAGGGGCGACAACACTTTCTGTATTTTTTTGTATTTAGCTTAGACCACTGAAAATTGGGATGGACAATGTCCATTGTTGTAATTAAACACCTTCAAAATGTTAGTTACTTTATGCTTCCAGATTTACCTATGGATGATTTTCAGCGGTAAAGACCTTAGGTGGTAAAAATTTCACGAAACAAAAAAAAAACACTTGGGTAGGTGGTCAAATTTTCACCCCAAAATGTTCAAAACTGGCTGAGATAGACTTACCGATTATTCGCGATGGGATACAAAAATTAGTTTTTGAGATATTCGGTTCCCGAAGACATACTTTTTTCAAGATAAAAGGCAATCGCAAAAAATTTGCATGCCTTCAGAGTGTTATAATGGTTCTAGATTGACAACTGTCACCTTTAGGCAAATATTGGTATTTGTCATTTTTTTTCCTCTGTGTTAAAGAACTTTATTTTAGCAGAAAGAAAGAAAGAATTTTATGCAATGCATAAAATTTTGAAAACCATTTTTAGGCATTTTTGAAGTTATTTTACTCTCCACAGATTTTGCGGAATATAAAGCTGCGGAAAGTTGGAAGACCTTCGGAGAAACAAAAATCTTAAAAACGGTACACTTTTGGAAAATTGTGAAGAATTCTTTTTTAAGGCTGAAAGTCAAAACTACCCAGAGAAGTCAATTTTGGAAAAATATCACCCCCAAAAAGACAAGTTTTGCCTGTTGTCACCCCCTTAAAGTTGAAACCATTAGTAAACTGAAGGAGCAAATCAAAGGAGTCCATTATGAGTGTATGAAGCATGCCAAACACAAACAGGCTGCCCGAAACTATATTACCAGCAACGAAGTTGAATTCTACAGAGTAGGGCTTCTTGAATGGATACACAGCCAGGGTAGGTGTTTGGAACTGGATGGAAAAATAAACACAGATTGTAGTTTAGCTGAGAAAATAAGTTAAGAAGTATTAGGTAACTTATGTCATGGGTGAACCATGACTCATCCCATCCATCCAATGTTACTGTGCCGATATTTGGCCCAATATGAGCCATTTGATTACTAATTTGACACAGCAAATCAATTCCCAGCATGTTGGAACAGTCGGGCTGAACACTACAACAACCGATGTTACGTAGGTGTAAAAGCCTATCTTCTGCAAATCACTTGTGCATCACTAGTAGGGCCTGACCATCCCATTCATCATGCGATGGCCGTCCTCCTTTATTTGCCATTTTGAAATCCAGACAGACAAAACCATCACATTGAGAACCACAACCCTATCCTACCTCAATTTCTAGTGATCAGAATTAACATGAGTTGATGCTAAAGTCAGGAAAAATGAAGCCCATTCCAGAGAAAAGAAATGTGAAAACATTTCTTTTGAGTCAATGAAAAGAAATTGAATGAAAGGAAATTTCCCTGTCCCATGGTATCTCACACTACCTATTTGAATGAATCAACTTACGAGAGATAAGGACTAACCATCCTGGAGATCCTTTCAAGGATGGTTAGTCCTTATCTCTCATACTCGCCGCATCCAATGTCCATACATGCTCAGAATCAACTTACCATCACATCACCTGGGATAGGTACTTATATAATACGTTCATAATGTTAACAGATACTTTATCTTGGCCCTGTTGGTTTGATTTATCACAAGAAATACACATCTCACGGCTCAGGCAATATGCCTAATCAATTTACCTGCCTAGTTGCACCCCAAAAACATGTGCCATGTGCTGGAGTTCGGCAAGACGTATTATACGTGGGTTTTATACGTACGTATTATACGACGTATAATACGGTAAAATTTACCGTATAATACGTACCCATCCCTGGTACCCACGTGTCGATTTTTGAAAAATGGCAGCACCCCACTGCAAAAAATGGCAGCAATGCAAGTTGGGAACGTTTCTGCCGTTTTGGTGTTTCCCCTTGTTTGGACTTGCCCAAGTGTTATTGTTGATTTCAGCAGCAAATCTGAATTCTGAGGTTTTGTCCAACGAGTTTTGTGATTGTTGTTAATTTTTGGATAAAGGAAAGGCAGCTATCAACCAATAAAAAGTGCAAAAACACAGCCTTCCTATTTATTTTTTACGAAAATCAAATTCCAGATGTGGTAAAAGAATGAATGAAAAGTGACGTTTCTGGCTTTGGCATTGTATGCAAAATTGTTGTCATGTTCCTGGCTCATTAGGTCAAGATGCTTTAAAGGTTAAAGCCATCCAAATTTTAAATTCTGTTGGGTCAGTTGCCTGATCACATCAGAAGCATTACCTATTGACTAGTTCTGCTGTGAATATTTTATAGCCCAGGTACTTTGTTCTGGTGGTTGGCAACCTGCTGCTCCACAAGCCAGGCACTGCAGCTCCACAAACCCTTTGAAAGATGAACCCATGCATGATTTTGAAAACATTATGTAAAACTTTAGGCATTTGTACGAGTATATGTGTGATCTACTATCTTCATATAATGTGTGATTTTAGGTTGGGTTTTGTTAGTCCAGTTTTCCTAACCTAACCCAAAATCACACCTCATGTGAGGACAGTAGATCATCCCTTTCATGGCTGCCAAACTGGCTGTATTCTCATTTGTATTCTAAAAAAGGCTGTATTCTCATTACCATTCGCTGAGCTTTGCTCTGCTGTTGATTCTGCTCACAACTGTGAGCACGAAAGCTCAGAGCAACGGCAACAGTGCCTCCGCAGCGCATTTCAGGAAAAAAGGACAGTTTTGGTATCAGCACTCTCCTCGTCAAGCCAATGAATGACCATTGTCAAACAAGCCAGCTGTATTCAAACATGCCTACGTTTTCACCACACTGAGGTATCGATTCAAGCTGGCATCGGAATGTGTTCATCTCGACACTCGGCATGCACCGAATGTGGTGGGAAAGAAGGGATCCAAGGCAAAATTTTCGTTTTAAGAAAAAATCAAACAGCAGGCTGCAGATTTCAGGCAAAGTTAAAAAAACTTCATTTCCCAATAGGTTTTCCTCAAACGTTATTTTCCTCTGAATGGCCTTTCTCTCCACCTTCATCGTAAGTGTTTTGCCTTGGCTCCAGAATATTGGAGAGTTGCAAACTAGGCAAGTGTATGTTTCATGTTGTTTATATTTTCAGCGAAAATCTGGGAGAAGATTCTTGATCTTGGAAACAGTGACGAGGCTGAATCCAATCTTGAAATTCGACCAACATTGTTCGGAGAGAGGCATGATGCCACATTGAAGGCATCTGTGGAGTTAATTTACTCTGGAAATACAAGTTTGGGTCAAGTTACGAGATCAATTTGTAAGGGAATTGTCAGAAATCTGACCTTGTACGTTCTGAAGTTTTCTTTTTTATTTGTTGTGGTTTTTTGATATCTAGGTGAAGGTGTTGGTATGTTTATTGAAGGAAAGATTTTTAATCAGACCAGGAAATAGTAAAAGGCCGAAATCAGAGAAATGGATTCAAAGATCAATGTGGCCACGAAGAGGACAAAAACGACATCACTACTTTATTGAAGGAAATACCTACGTGTCTGATGCGAACGTGAAGCAGATGCAGCAAGACCTCCATTCCATTGGGCATTGAACAGGTTGTCAATGGGAGCAATGTGCGGCGGCATGAGAGAAACTGTAGTGGCAGAAGCCACAGTCACAAGGTGAGAGCAACGAGTGAAACAGATGAGGAGATGGACACCGGTGGGGTGGTGCAATAATGGCATGAATGCCTATCCTGGCGGAGAGGACTTTTGAATGGTATTTGTGGACAGTGCAATGGGACACCAGAAACGAGATTGTGGTAATTTTGATGCTATTTTACAAGGCATGCAGCTGTGGAAACCTTCAGACTTCAAGCATTATGAATGGTGAAATCTAAGCCAAAATTTGTTCTTAAAATTCAAAAAATTTGTTTTTATTTATTTATCGTTTTTAAATTCCAGCCGTATTTAATCGTTTTTAAATCGAAGGCCAATCCTTCATTTATTTTGAAAAACAAAGAAACCCAATGCAAAGTGGGGTGCACAAGGAAGAGAGAGAAGGAACTCACATTTGAACTTGGCCAGGAATTGGAAACAATGCAAAAATCAGAGAAATGGCACAAATATTCACATTAGCAGGCCTGATAAAAAAAACCTGCCTATAGTGAGGTGTTCCAGTAAATGCAATCGGCAACAAAACAAATACAGTTGGCAATAAAACAGATAAAAGATATAGAAATCTGGGAACATTATTGTGTATTTGCTGAACACATGAACCACTGCTCCTTCCAGTCCTTCTCTGCCATCCAAAAAGGCTGACAGACCAGACCAGAGCTGACATCTTAATCCAGCTTTTATTATGTGGAATTTTGCTCATTATTTCAAGAGTTATGGCATTTCCCATAAGTGTGCTCTTGTTTGCCACATGTGCTGTGTATGCTCATTCATTTTGCGCAAAATGGCGAACGGCGGAGATGGAATTTCACGATTTCTTGGGGATTCTTTTGCGGTTGAAGTGGAATTTTGTGCTTTTCATTTCCGCTTTGTTTGCCTAACAGTCTTCGTGTGTGCGTTACTCACCGAGAAAAAAAAAACATGGGACCACACACCGCAATTCATGACATCACATTGAGGTCACTTAACCCCTCAAGCCCGGAATTACGAATTCGGGTTTTGCAATGGTATTCCGCAATTTTCGGCACCAAAAAGTGTCGCTCCAGCCAGAATTAATAATTTTTGCAAGGATTTTCGAAAAACCGAAAAAGCAAAATGCATGCATTTCCCGCCCAACCAAGCCAGATTTCTGCTCTGTGTCAATAAAATCACTCATATTTTGATTTTTCGACCGATAAAAACACTTTTGCACAAAAAAAACTGGCCAAAACACACACAAACCACTGAAAACCACACCAAAATTGAGCAAAAACTGGAAATAACAGGATATTTCGATTCGACGATTTCAAAACGAATGCAGCAAATCACGTGAAATAAGCGTCTGCTAAATTGCGCGTCTTTCGACTTCCCGAAAATTCAAATTTTGGCGGGCGGCAGATGTCGCGCGATCGCGAAAAAAGGTGCCTTCAACAGAAACTTCAGACAAAAAACGGGAAATTTGAAAATTGCGCCAATTTAAAACGGTTGGACCGATTTTGTTGGAATAAACGTCTGCTAGATCGCTGTTTATTCCTCTTTCCGACTATGATAATTTTAGCCGACGCGATTCGCCGCATTTGTGGCGATAAACCCATTTGAATGCATGGTATTCCCGCGCGTACGGTGTATGGACTTCGGCAAATCACCACAGCTTTAAACATGTGTACACCGTACGGCTGTCGGATATCGTTGCAGTTTTGAGCGCATTTTAAGGTGTACGGGCGCCGGGCTTGACTGGTTTTATGCAACCTATAAAACAAATTGCAGAACAAAGCAAATGCTAAACAACACATGCAGAGGTGGTAGATAATGCATTCTGAGAGGCAGAGAATGCATTCTCTGCCATCCCTGCGTGTAATGTTTAGCATTGATTTTGTTTAGCAATTTGTTTTCAGGTGCTTTTTAGTGACCTCAATGTGATATCGTGATTTGCAGTATATGGGCCCATGTTTTATTTTCTGTGAGTACCCCCAGAAGTCATCGGACGACAAAAGTCACTCTACATTTTTCGTTCAGAATGTCACCACGATGCGGAAAACGAAGTATGGCCAACTATTTCAGAAAAAACTGTATATTTCTCTGATTAAATCCAATTTGATTGCAATTATTATTCTCCACAGGATGATGCCACCTGAGGTGCTTGCCAAAGGAGGTGTGACATCTATATTGGGAAGTGGATCAGCTTTAACACGGAATCCAATTTTGCAAAAAGAAATGGAAAAGCAGTACAAGATGCCCTTCCGCATTTGTGTGGAAAAAGCTCATGCAGCTGTTGGCGCTGCTCTAGTCGTTTTGTAATCGATGGATCTCATTCAATATCAGTTTGCCAAATTATCTTAGATAAACTCAGAGCTATCTACCTAATACTTGATGGATTTAACTTCTTTTGGACTAAAATAGAGCACTTTATTAGCATTTTGATATTTGCAAAGTCCTTTAAACTGCTTGCATGCCAATAACAAATTGTGTGCGGACTGAAAAGTATTATCACTACTTCCCTTCAGGGATGTCACTGATGAACTCATTTGTTCATTTGTTTGGTTAACAGATGGATATTGTATTAGACATTAGGCATTTTGTTGTTTGCAAAGTCCTTAAAACTATTAGCATACCAACAACAAATTGTGCATGGATTGAAGCATATCACTTCCCTTCAGGTATGCCAGTGATGAATTCTTTTTGTTGTTCATTTGTTTAGTTGACAGATCGATATTTTACAATTATTAGTCATTAGCACTTTATTAGGCATTTTGAAGTCCTTAAAACTGTTAGCATACAAATAACAAATTGTGCATGGATTGAGACATATCACTTCCCTTCAGGGGCGTCAGTGATGAACTTATTTGTTGTTTATTTGTTTAGTTGACAGATCGATATTTTATTGTCTTTGCGAATTGCTGTGATTGTTTTAATTTCATTTTCACCGGCTTGTCTGGTTTCTGGGATTCTATATGGGACAGATATCCGATGCCTAATAAGTTAATCTCCCTGACCTTTCAAATAAATTTTGTTTTGTTACCAAATAAATGGGTGTGACTTGCAGAAGCAACACCAAAGTCATCACAATTGCTCCAAAAATCAATCAAACAGTTTCAATACGACCCCAGCGGCATGACACATCACTAGAGCACGTTGAAAATGGTGTTAATTTTTGGAAAATTTCGCTCAAAAGTCTAAAAATTTCGTTATTTGGCGGTGGAAATGAAAAGGCAAGAACCTGTCAAAAATGCATTTTCAGTCATTTTTACAATGTGATTGCTTTGAATTTTGCAGAAACAATACATTGGAAAAATGATGTAATAAACTGAAGAAGAGACTGAAAAAAGAGCAAAAGAAAGCTTTATTTTTCAATTGTTTTTGTGCACTAGGTATGCTTGCCACTTAATTAAAAAAGGAAAAACACGACATTTTCGCATGTATATCGTAAAAAAGGAGATATTTCGTGGAAATCAATGAATTTCGTGGAAATTGCCACATTTCGTGGTAAATCGCCCATTCACAATTGCCAGAATTGCCTTTCAATTGACTGAAATGATGAAGAAATCACAAAAGATGGTTGAAATGGCTGATTTCGTTTTGGCGGTGACAATTCCTTTTCACCATTTTCAGAGTGCTCTACACATCACTGTCACCAGCCTTGGCCAGGGCCTTTTGGGATGCTGTCACAGCATCATTGATTCCATATTCAGGCCGCATGCGGTCGTATTTTTTCCTATTTTTCCTATATTTTTGAACAAAAGCTTTTTTTCCTATTTTTTTCATGTTGCCTATAAAAATCCTATTCTTTTAATTCAATTGATGTTTTTTCATAATTGTTTCACAATGTTTCATAATGTTGTTTTGTTTTTGGATTCGATTCGAAAAGAAAACAAAAATTCTTTTTCAAAAAAATTCTTTCAAAAAGAAAACCAAAATTGTGTTTCCAATAAGTCCGTTCCTCCGCCCCCGGTGGTTATTCATGCAAAGATTTATGCATGAAACAGAAAGATAAGATCCTTTTCCCCCTTTTTGGGGTTGAAACCCCAGTTTTTTGGGTTGCAAATCCTATTTTTGGGTTGGAAATCCTATTTTTCTGAGGTTGAAAATCCTATTTTTTGGGTTGAAAATCCTATATTTTTTTTTTGCTCCCGGCATGAACCCTGCGTATTCTGACTTGAATCGGCATTCCCTCATAGGCTCTTTCATCTTGGCGAACAGGAAGAAGTCCAGCTATGACAAATTATGAGAATTGGAAGAATTCAACAAGGTGTCCCATTCTCACAAGTCCAGAAACTGAACCGCTTTCGTCTTGCGAACCGGTGCATTCTCTTGCAGACGGATGATTCCCTCTTCGAGGAGCTCTGGTCTCTTCTTCCTGAAAGCAGGTCGGAGTTTCTCCTGCAGGACCATCTTGAAGGATTCGCCATTCACAGTGGTGCCCAATTGAACAGGGTGATCCACTAAAATTCACTGCCAGTCGAAGAAAGTGATGTGCATGACCTTCTGCTTTCTGACTGCTTTGCATGGTTCAAGTCCTCCACCACCCTCAAATTCTCCTTTCCACCTTCCAACTGTGCCATATAATGGTGAACATTGGCCTGAAGTCTCCTGCAAAGTTCGGTGAATTTCGGCCAGAGAATGGTTCGGCAGTGTGAAAAATTTGATCACTGCCCAAATCACCATTTTGACGAAATTTCAACAACTTCTGGCCACGGCTGTTGACATAACTGCACACAATAGAGCGCTCTGTCTACAAAAGTAGTCCAAACTTCATATAAATTGGCAGTATGTATCCCAAGGGATAGTACTATACAGGATGTCCCGTAAATCAACCACCGAAATTTCACAATAGATTCCCCAGGACCATACAAACCGAAGTTAATCAGTGGAAAAAATTGATCCGACCCCC